>JAOEGS010018776.1:16486-38986 GCA_025447755.1 Corythornis vintsioides
ACAGAAACGTCGAGACACACAAACAACCCACGAAAAGCAAAAGAAACGGGGAGGGAGGGGGGGGGGGGGCGGGGGGGGGGGGGGGGGGGGGGGGGGGGGGGGGGGTTGCTGGTGGTGTGGGGAGTGGTGGGGCAGCTTCACCTCTAAAGGTTATGTGTTTGTGGCTTGGTGGAGCCCTGTAAAGTTATGGCCTCAGAACTGCTGTTTGCGATTAAGTTGATGGGGAAAGTCTATCCAGCAATCTCTCCCTGCTGCTGACACAGAGTCTTTGTTCACATTCAGATTTCTCAAACTGTTGTCAGGGTCAGGCTGAGGTCAGACACCACGATGATGTATAGGAGAACATGTCTGGGAATTTCTCTCACACTTAAAACACATACCAGAAAAACAGGAGAGCACCCTGCAAAAATTGTCTGATGAGACCCAGATGATACTGTAGCTTTTCTTTTAGTACCTTCATAATTTTCTTTCTCTTTGCCTGACACACACACACAATGTTTTATTAATGTGTGCCACGATAGCCCTTACAATTTTATGTCCCCTCAAGATAAGGACACTCAGTAGCACTTTGACACTTCATTTTCCAGCCCAGGGGGATTGGGCCAGTAAATCTCGTAAAAGCAGCAACGTGTCCGTTCCCAAGGATGGCTCGAAGAGGCACCGCCGCCGGCTTTCCGAGGCCGTGGGGCCCGACGCTGGATACGAGCCCGATGTGAGCGCTCTCGGCATCGACACGGCCCGAGCCCGGCGTGATCAGAGCCCGGAACGCGCTCCCTGCCATCCCGACAAATGCGGCCCGGCTGCCAGCGGCGGCGGGGATGCCGACCACGCGGGATTAGCCATGGGCGCGGGAGGGGGCAGGAGACGCCGGGGCGAAGTGTGCTAAAACAGCACCGGGAGCCTTTTCATTCTAATGGAAATATTTATTTATGTATTTATTTAGCTATATATGCAATTATTTTGAAAGGAGGCAACCATCTTTATCCCTGTATTGTTCCAAAAAGCAGATGTGCATGCATAGTCCTGACCTATTGCATTTTGATGTCAATGAGAAGAGCACTGAGCTGGGGTTAAGATTTTTTAAATTATTATTATTATTATTATTATTATATTAAAATTATTTTGTTGTTGTTGTTTGGTTTCCAAAATTGTAGCCTTGTTTTTCTCTTCCAATTTACAAAAGGTTTTGCAGAGAGCTGAGGCTCGAATAAGTTTACCCCATCGATCCAAGGGTTTTTTACCCAGGCATACAGTTTCAGAGCATGGCTGGCAAGTAAGGCACTAAGCAGCAATTTTTTTGTGCTCAGCTGCTACATATGACAGAGGATATTTCATTTGGCTGTCAGAATGTTATTAATAAAACATGGGGTGCAAAGAGGACCACTATTTCCTCTTTCAATCACTCTAGCATTTACAATGAAAATTTTATGCAGTGTGTAATTTTCAGTTAATGCTTGACACTTAAAGTGTTGGTAGCTGCATTTTGTATGGTTCCTGAAGGGTTAATTGTATCATGTTCCCTTCATAAAAGCTCTGCTTATCAAAAGTGAATAGAAGAGTGTATGCAAATGTGTGTCTGTGACCTTTTGCCTTTCCAGGGTTAATTTATATGGTCATTAAAGATTTTATGAAATTGAGCAGCCTGGTACTTTGAATCCCATTTTGCTTTTGCCTCCTAATTTATAGAATTCTTACCTGAACTGGGAAATAATATTTTAATATGTTGTTGGTTTTTTTGTTTTTGGTTTGTTTCTTGTTTGTTTTGTTGTTGTGGGTTTTTTTTGTGTTTGTTTGTTTGTTTGTTTGTGTGCTGCAATGAAAACAGCATGCTGTGCTGTAGGGACTTGCAAGTCTGGCATTACTCAGATTGCTAAAAATTCATTAAAATGTGACATCAGCACAGTGAGAGACAAATGATCACAGGATGAAATGGAACAGTGGGCCTTTCATGGATTAGTGCTGCACAGTCCCAGCATAGAAACTAACTGCATAAACAGATTAATCCACCAGTAGCAGCATAGCTAAGATTTACCGAATAATTAAATGGACTTGAGTTACTGTGAAGATTTCCATGTAATCTAGCTGGTGTGAACACATAAGTGAGGTGTGGGTAACTGTTTCCTCAGAAGCCATGCTCCAAGTTGCACCAGTTATCCCAACTGGCTCCCCCTGGAGACAAAATTTTAGACTTCTCCCACAAAGCCAGAGGTTTATATTTAATGCAGTACCTAATACCTAAAACATACTTACTGCAATTAGCGGGATACTGCTGCACTAATAGGATTTATATTACAACTCCCCCCCCCGCTCCCCCCACACCCCTCTTTGGCTCCAAGATGCGTTTTTACGTGTGCTTGCTTTTGTTCCAGCCCGTGCAGTGTGTGTGCGTGTGCATGTGCATGTATTGTAACACAAATCATTTCTAGCCAAAGAATATGAGATGACAGGCTTTAAATCTGTCACACTGGTGGAAAGTGGCTACTCTGATAAAGACACGCTCAGAATTTCTGGATAGATTTTGAAATATTGGAAATTATTTGTAATTAATCTCCAACCTCTCTATAACTGCTGATCTTTCCCTTTTCGTACACACACACATACACACACACACACATACACACCCCATTTCTGATTCCTCCTGTTTTACCACCCTCTGTTACTGGTCTTGTTATCACAGGACATATTTTTTAACTGTTGTTAAGTGGTCACTGAGTTTCTTTTTTAAGACCTTTTATGTGCTTATTCACAGAAGAACAAGGTGAAGATACAGAAGTATCCACTAAAAGTACATCAGTGGCTGACGATAAAGACTCAAGTGAGAGAGACAATAGTGAAGGAAAAAAATCCAGTAAAGACTCTGGTAAGATGTTAGAATTTTGTTTTCCCTTTTTTTTTTTTTCTTTTTTTTTTTTTTTTTTTTTTTTTTTTTTTTTTTTTTTTTTTGGTTAACTTATGAAATGCTCTTTCATTTTGAACTGTCTGGACATTCCCACTACTATTCATTGCATGTGCATTTTGCATGTGATTTCTATCAGTAGCCTCCCATTGACCTATTTTTAATCATAACCATCTGACAGGATAGATGCGGATAAGTTGAAGAATATTACAGGACAACCAGCGAGATTATTTTTTAATCAAATCAGTTTGTGTGCTTGTAATTTTTTAAGCGCCTTTCATTAATCTTAGCTGTACTTGTGATTCCTCTGATGGCATATTAATTTTTCATAAGCACAGGATTAGCTACCACTTGAATTTTTTCTTCAATCAGGTTTTGCCCCCCTTTTAACCCAAAGAATGTGGGGTTTTTGTTATTATTATTTTTTCTCTTGCCATCTGATCAGTTACTCCCAAGAATCTGGCCTCTTCCTGGGCATTTATTTGAGGCATTTTGAAAAAAAATACACAAAATCCACTGAAAAAGTTTACAGATGATTCAGCCTAAGAAAGAGGAAATATCATTGAAAACGGATTATGGGATGGGTAATTTTGGTCTCCTGGAATAGACAAAGCCCAGTAATGAAAGCTACTGTCTTTGAAAACAAACCCCCTATGTCATGACATTTACTTGTGCACAAACAAACCCAGGGCCAGCATCTGGTGTAGATACCCAAGGCTTTTTCTGTGTTTGATTTGGCAAATATGTGACTTCATCCGTGCTTTTTATGTATGAGATGGAAATCTATGGTCACAATGAATATTACATTGGCTACTTTTGCTGCACGCTATACCTAGTTACATTATGTTGGATTCACTGAAGCAGAAGAAGTGCTGAAACAGGTTGAAGCCTATTAGTTTCAGGTAGTCATATATCTTTTCCTTGTAATGGCAATGACAGCAGCATACAAAGGAGGTGGTATTCCGCTTAAAGATATAGAGTTGTAGAAAAAAAATATCATTTTACATACGAGTTTCTTTACACCCAAATTCTCCCATACTGTAATTTGGTCTTTAAATATTAAACATTTGGTTGTGTTGCCACAAAAATATTATAGATTGCCCTTTCTATGCTCAATCATTTCAGAAGACTGTGTTAAAGATTAAAGCTTCCTTTAAGTTTGCTTGTTGACATGCTAAGGTCAGTACCCATCAGAGTGTAGAACCTCATCTGTTCTTCATTCACTTTATTTTTTAAGATCAAGAGACTGAAGAAAGGACAATGATGACAAGGATGATGTTGAGCAAGAAACTGTATTGTGGTTTAAAATATATATCCCCCTTGGTTGTCTCTTTGACTTGGTAAAAACTGCCTACAGTTCAGTAAAGCCATGCTCCAAGGCCACCATAGGTCCTCCTGTGGTCTCACCACAGGGTGTTCAGGACACTCACCAGAAGAGGGGTGACAGCCACCTGCAGCCTGCATTTCCTACCTTATGCTCTGCCTAGGGGACACTGTGAACCATTTCAGGCAGTTTATCAGGCCTCAGTCCTTTTCCCTTAGGCAAGTCTTTTCATAGTTGTTCAAGACAGAGTATGGTATTAAAGCTTCGAGGGGAAAAAAAAAAAAAAAAGGAATCCAGAAAAAAAAATACTGAAGGGGAATTCTCAAAATTCCATCAGGATTAGCTGCACATAAGGGCCAAGTTTAATTAGGACAAACCTATATCCAGATGCCTACTGGGTGCACTACAGTGAAAAACAGCCTAATTGTTCTGCATTCCCGTGCAAGCAATTACACAAATAACTTTGAAGCAAGATTCATATGAAAAGAAGGGCTGAAATACATGATTGCCTTTGTGCTTTGCAGAAAACAGTTTGCACTGCAAAGCCCTAAATCTTGTAGAAACTTTTATTTTCCTGATCTAAATTAATTCTATATAGATAACATTCAGACCATCACTTTAATTTTCACTCATCTGACAAGTATTTCTAATGACTGAATAACTGCTTATATATAATCAAATGTTAGTTTCAGCTTTCTTGTGAAGTGACTGTTGCAAATCTTGCCAAAGAAATCTCAGAAAAAAACAAAGAAAAAGATAAATTAATCACAATACTAACAACTTAGACAGGAAAGTGGTGTGACCCCTCTTTAGCACAGATTCTATTAAGACGAGAAAGGATTACCATGTATTTAGTAACAGTATGTTTGTGTAAGCTGTTGTGCTGTGTTGCTTACCTTATCTCAAGGAGTAGAGCTTTCAAAAAGAGACTTGGCAATATGAAGGTTATATTTGTTGAATATTCATTCAGAATAGAAAAGCCTACTAATGCCTCATTTATATTGTCATTTAAATCTAGTGCCACTTTAGATTAATTATAATCCAAATTACAGCTATATGCAGTGCAAGAATTAATATGGAATTTATCCAGATTAATACATTTGCATTGAAAATGTAATATGTCTCTGCCATGGCTAAGGGGAGCACTTTTTAATAAGGTAGTAAACATGAGGAAGGATGGAAATTAACCTTCATTATTGCAATGAAAATTATCCTTTCATTCTACTCTAATTAGAAAGAATACTCTGCCAGTAATTATAATTTTAGAATTATTTTAAGACTGAATAACATCATCTGATGTGTTAGAAGTCTTTAATTATGCAATCTTTATCAAATACATAGATTCATAAATAAGAAAATAGTATTTCACTGGTGGCTTTTATATGTTGGTTTTTTTTCACTAGTATATATATTATTAACTTTCTCTTTGTTTTCTCACACAAACATTTTGATTGGCTTTTTGGGGTTTCAAAAATGTTACAAAGGTGATGACATCTGAATTACAGTGAATTATGTCATTTTTATATTAGCAATCTTACATGAGTTAAATAATTCTGTAAGTGACAGGCAGTCATTGACTACTCTATTTTATGGCACTTATTTATAATTAAACTTAGTTTTTGAGCTAAATGTATTGTAATTACATTATTCATCTAAAAAAACGCTCCATGGTTTATATCATAAAATGAAGTAGAGTTGTGTTTCACAATTAGAAAAAAAACCCCAACCAACAAATAATATGTCTGAAGAAGAAAAAGCCATATTTAAAACATGAATACAACTAGATTTAGTCTTGTCCTACAACTGCTGAGTGCGAATATCATGCCAGTGGAACGTGCTATGGAAACAGTGCCACAGAGCATTGCTAGGAAACATATTTTCTTTCCTCTCTTCCTCATCCTTCACTACCTTTCCTGTAAGACTGGAATTTGGTTCAGCCTTCCTGCAGGAAGCTCCTTAAAACAGTGAATTCAACAGGGAAAGTAGGAAGTTAATGCAGCAAGATGAGGCACTGAGTTGTAATAGCTGGCCCAGCATGTAAGAAGGCAATCTGCTTTGGTCTCCCTCTAGCTTGGGAGGGTTCAGTCCTCACCACATGCAGGGGTGAGTGGCATCCCTATGACAGACAGGAATCAAACCCCCCCCCCTTTTTTTTTTTGTTGGCAAATCGCCCCATAAGTAATGGACTCGATTACTTTACAATATGCCAGATTAAATTTTGGTCAGTTAAAAAGGAACCATGCTTGGGGTTGAATGAATCCAGAGCAACAACAAAAACAACAAAGCCTCTGTAAATTTCAACATAGTAAACATACTAAAAGACTGTGCTTTGTTATGTGTTTATTGACCCCAGCATAATGTTTTATAACTCTATGGTTTTATTATATTAACTGTAAAAGAAAATTTAACCATAAAATTCCCTTGTTTTTATAGAAACAAGAATTATGCATTTCATTATTATTATAGGCCTGTTGAAACAATTACGTTATTCCATCCTGTGGTGGAAGATGATGTGTAAGACTAACCTTGTTTCTGCCTAGGCACATACAAAGTGCACTTGACTAAATTTTGCTAGCAGTTAAATATTGCTGCCAAAGCACAGTTAAAGGCACTTTCACAAGAGCATTTTGGAGCAGAATTTGTATCCTAATTTCTGCAATAACCTGTTGGGATCAGTCTAGCATGATGTGGTGAACTGAAGGGAGAATTGCTTTATTATGGTTTTTAAATTCAGCTTCCTGTAGAACAGTGTCTTTTTACACCAGCTGAGATTTTGGCCCTTTTGCCTCTAAAAAGGGACATTTTTCAAGTGTGACATGTTAAAGGTAAAAAACAGTATTTGGCTGTTAGATGTTTTTGACAGTTGGAAATTAAGAGAGGTTAATAATTTGAACTTAATCCTTCTAAAACCTGAGAAGTAACCTCTCTGTGTTAATAGCGTACATCACTTTTTTACTTCTCAGAATTGTTGGAGTTAAGATATTTAAATAATAATGGTGTATGGAGAAATAAATACAGATAGGGCAGAAATAGTCCAGGGAGTAATGTGTGTTAAACCAAAGCGAGTAATAAATAGGTGCCTTAGGAGATCATGTCATGTAGATTTGGACTTCAAGCTTTGCTAGTCCTTCAGGTCATTGGCAGAGCATGGACTGAGCAGGTTAAATGGGACCTCCAGGATCGGTTCCTGAGAGCATAAAAAATCAGTGGGGCTCCATAAAGTGGCTTGTTTGGCTATTAAATCAATGTTGAGAAACTGGTCATTAAAAGTAGGGAAATATAGCAAGGATAAACTTTAATTTGAGCAAGAACATGTAAAAATGACTGGTCTAAATTGCACCAAAAAGAAATAATTAGCAACTTTAGGAATGCAAAACAGTGTAGTCACCATTAATGTTTAAGTCATAAAACATGTTATTATTTTTGTTTTTAAAAATGCCCTTCAGAAAATGTCTCTGTGTGATTCAGTTTTCAGGTTTTTATTATTGTACCATTCAGTTTTGTTATTTACATTGAAAACTTATTTTACTTCTCTTTAATGTTGCTCTTGTAATAGCAAATACTGCACAAAGTCTAGATGAAAAGAAGAATAATAAAAATGTCTTGGTTTTGTCTTTCAGAAAACGATGTGTTTTCTTTGTTCATGTTTACTTTGTTGCCAAAACATTCATGACCTTATTTCTAAATTAATCCTAGGTTATTGTGCAATAATGTGAAATTTGTTCATTTATATGAAGTTTATGTGAATTGAAAAAAATCAAGATAAATCTTCATGCACAGCATACAATCAGATTACCCTTGGACTATATATTTACGTTGGGTCTGATAGCAATCAATGGTTTAGCTTCATTGCATTTCAAGATGTATTTGCACCCAGTGTCCAGTGATAGTGTCCTCACCCTGGAAATAATTTAGTTGCAAATTGACTGGAAGATGGTGAAAATTGAAAGTTAAAATTAGAAATACTCATAATAAACAGCAGAAAAAAAGGTCAGATGATGCTGCACTATGATGAGATTGGAATGGTTGGTAAATGAGGTTTTGTGTTTGTCGTGAGATGTATGTGACTTGCCTACCCAATGCTCTTGTAATATCCAGCCTAGCAGAAGAGATTATCTGGCAAATTGACGCTGGAAAGAATTTTCTGATGGACTGGGAAATTAGAATTGCACTCTTTTCTTTGATGTGTATGAGACTGGGCTGCATTACACAGCTAGTTCAGGCATAATATTAAATGTAGTATTTAATACTTCATAGTAGAGCTACCTATAGGAAACAATTATATTCTGGTTTTGATCAGAAATGCCAGACTATAAAAATGTACAGTATAAACATCTAAGGCAATCCCAAATGACTGATCTTTGTATATAATTAATACTAAGTTCGCTCTGAAATCCTATTCTCCACAGGATTTCTTTTAAAGCCTCTCTATATTTAGCTTCAGAATTGTAACCAGGCAGGAGTTATCAAAACAGCACAATAATCATATTGCTCAGACAGCTGAGAAAAGAGAGAGGGCAATTAAACAGTAGCAAATTAATTATTTCAGAAAACAGGATTTTCTTTTTTTTAAGCAAAAGCTGATTTGTTTTAATATAATACACAAATTCATAGTGAGCTGCTAAAGACAGAACATTATTGATTAATCTTTAAAGGCAGCCTAAGGTTATCTAAATATCAGAGAAGAGTCCATTAAAAAATATATTTACAGAGTCTCCATCAAGAGTAAAGTGTATTTTCACCTGATTCCCAGACTTGTTTTATTCAACTATATGTTGGGGTTTTTTTCCTCAGAACTTAAAAAATAAGACTTTCAAAGACAACACAGACCTTAGGAATCTCAGTCTCTTTGTTAACCAGGATTATTTTAAAGTTTAAAATATGTTCTTAAAAAATTATGTTTTTTGGAACAGGAATAATAACACCAGAGAAGGAGCCCAAAGTGAACACTGTGGTAGGAGCACAACAGCTTCTTCTGGCAAAAGAAGAGGATGGTGCAGCTAAAAAATCTAAGCCTCAAGAGGACAATAAATTTTGTCATGAGCAGGTAAAAGAAAATGTGACAATTTAATTGTGTTCTAGAACTCTTTCAAATAGCTCAGGAATAAAACAGAGATTATATGCTGTTAAAATAGCAATATCAGCAAGTTATGAAAAGCACACTGACTAATAGCCTGCATTGTAATTTGGATTGATTTTGGTTTGTGTTTTTTTCTTTGCAGTTCTATCAATGTCCTTATTGTAACTACAATAGTAGGGACCCAAATCGTATCCAGATGCATGTCCTGTCACAGC
The DNA here is from genome assembly GCA_025447755.1 of Corythornis vintsioides. NCBI lineage: Eukaryota > Metazoa > Chordata > Aves > Coraciiformes > Alcedinidae > Corythornis > Corythornis vintsioides. The sequence goes on from JAOEGS010018776.1 coordinate 26,002, forward strand.
ATTCAATGCAACCTGTTATCTGCTGCCCCCTCTGCCAGGATGTCCTCAGCAACAAAATGCATCTCCAGCTTCATTTGACCCATTTGCACAGTGTGTCCCCTGACTGTGTGGAGAAACTGCTCATGACGGTAAGTATTCCAAATACTGATGCACATGCTGCAAAGAACATACTCAGGCCTCTGGGGCAATGTATTTGTTGTGGCATAGTTATTCAGATAGCCTGAGGAGGGGAGTGGGTCAGGACTCAGGTTCAGTTGCCAGCTCATCCAGTGTCCCTTGAGAAAATGACTGAAGGTGGATTTCAAAGACGCTGAAAACTTGCAGTTCTTCATGGATAGTAACCTTAGAAAAATCAAGGCTGTCCCTATCTCCAAGTAAGTCTCTCACCTGTAAATATGGTCTAATAATATCCAGGTCTCAGAGTTATTGTGACTTCTATTTGTAAAATAATAATAATTCCCCGTAGAATGTAATTTTCAAGTGTAGAAGAATTCCTGTCTATAGCTGGGTTCTACTTGCTTTATATTACATGAAATTCACGGTAAAATATCAAGAGTGATGTTAATTGGAGAACATGATTATCTTGTTGTTCAGAATTTCATGTTTCTTACATTCTGACTCTGTATGGAAGACCCCTTGGAGATTTATTTATTTTTTTTTTTAGTAAAATGTGGGTATGAAACAGAAAGGCAAGTGTTAAAATAGGTAGCAATTCATTTAGGTCAGGTCTTTAGGATATGGAATATATTATTTCAAGTACCTACACTGGATCAGGCAGGGACCTGAACTGGCTTCACCATGATTGAGATGAATGCTGTAACCAGAAAACTCTATTTAGAGCATGAATCTTATTCCAACATCACCAGGAAAATTCTGCTCTTCACTGCAAAGCTGTACAAACCATGTCAAAGTAATAAATTCCTGTGAAAAATAATGACTCAGCACCATTAGAATCATGTCAGGGAAGACACAGTCAGGTCTAGAATGTATTTATTATTACAGCGTAGATTGTTAGAAAACAGAACTCCTAAGACACCCTGATTCTGGTTATCTTGTCTTTTTAGAAGGAAATGCACTTGGAAATCTTCTTAAGGACTTATTTCTTTATCCACAGGTGACTCCATTTATACATTTGTGATTGTGGGTCTGCCACATTATTCCCAAATGAAGTGCCAAAAAAAATAAGAAAGAATTGAAAAAGGTCTTGACTCTATGTCTAGGGTTCCTAGAACTGATGAGCAAATACAGAATTGGGGATTCTTCTTTTATCTTTCTTGGTTTTCTACTAACTATAGCTCTATTTGACTATGTAATTTTGGTACACCACAAGGTAAAAGCAGTAGAAATTTAACTCTCACAGATCCTTTTAGGGAACTGGAAAAACACTGACATGGACACACCCCCCTTCCCCATATTAAGCATTATTAGTTTTTTTTCTCAGGTTCTCCATGACTCCCTCTACATTGATTATGGGGAGCTTTTAAATCTCCTCTTGTCTCCTTTTCTCTCCTTTCCTCCTTTCCTCTATTGGAAAGTTGTCTCATTGTTTCAGAGAAAAAGTTCAACAAAGAAGGAGATAGCAAAACTTACTCTTCATCATCCTAGTTGCTAACACTAATCCACTTTTTCCACAGCTGAACTTTCTAATGACAAAATAAATACCATTTATAGCAAATGTTTCCTCTCCAGGACATTTACAGTTATCTACATATCTTTTAAATAAAATTATTCTTTCCCAAATAAACCTAAAGTCATTAGTCCTCTGAGAGAATGCCATTAATGCCATGTTTAAATTACAAATATACTAACCCTGGGGCTTTTAAAAGATACATCTAGAATATTTTTTTCAAGAGTCAATTGATATATGTATCTCTATAATTCTTATGTATCCTAATAATGGTTTAAAATAATTTATTAACCTGTTAAAAAGGAAAAAAAGTTAATTGAAATAATACCTAGTAATGTATGTAGCTTCCATTCTCATGGTAATTTACCAGTCAAAAATCTCTTCTATGGATATTTCTGTTATCTTTGTATGAATTTAAGGAAGCACTGTCCCTATGTTAGAGACAAGGAAATGCAGCACAATCTGAACTAATTTATCCAAGGTAATTTAGACTGAGTCTGGCAGTGCAGGAGTTTGAACCCAGTTCTGGTAAGTCTTAGTATGAGCTCCTTAGCCAATCCTATATTTCAGATATGAATATGTTTTAAATTTCTAAGCAAAAGGAGAACATGTTGAGCAAATATTCATGTCAATTTAACTAAACTGAGTAGTCAGACACATGAATACATCCTTCTAAGATTTATGTATGTGATTTGAAAGTGGAACACCAACAGGTGAAGTCTGAAGAATATACATAATCAAATGAAGACAAGAAAGAGAAAAATCTTATTTTAAATGCAAATAAGTTGCTATTTCTGTATAGAAATAAACATAATTTTCCTTCAAAGATCATGGAATCTCCAACACTTGTTTAAAAAACAGTTCACGTGAAGCATATCTCAACGATCTCTGTCTTTAGAGGATGTTTGAGGACAATTCCCTTGATAAATGTGACCAACCTGACAGTGCCAGCAAAACCTTTTTTGTGGTGACATTGAGATCAATGAAATATCGAGTGCATGTTTTTCTATAGCATCACCTTACTGTGGATTATTTTGAGTTGTCTCCACCAAAAGACACCCAATGCTCTGGTTTTGTGGACTGTCAGAAACCATTATCTAGGACTGACTCAGGATCTTGGTTTAAATCTTGCAGTCTTTGATCCATCTGTGGTGGATATTTTGAATGATAATTTAATATTGTTGTAGAAAAAATTAAAAGAATAAAAGAAGAAAGAAAAGGTAGAAAGAAAGAAAGAAAGAAAGAAAGAAAGAAAGAAAGAAAGAAAGAAAGAAAGAAAGAAAGAAAGAAAGAAAAGACAAGACTGTGACTTTTTCTGTTATAATGCTGTACTCATACTTTTCAAAGGTTCCTGTACCAGATGTCATGATGCCCAACAGCATGCTATTGCCAGCAGCTGCTTCAGAGAAATCTGAACATGACACACCCGCAACAATTACAGCTGAGGGATCTGGGAAGTATCCAGGTATGTAAGAAAAAGCCCAGACACGTAAAAGCTAAGTATGGGAATTTTAGAAATAACCCACTTGTTTCATTTTTAGTAAAGTAAATCCTTTTTGGCTTCTATATAACCACCGAGATTAAAAGAGCAAAATGACAAGGGGCCTGAATTTGTCTAACTGCATCCATCCAGAGCTATTAGGATGCATGTGTATGCCAGACTCTTTGCATTTTGTAGAGGTAAAATTAAACAGAAGTGCCTAGCCACTTGCAAGGTAAGACCCTCCTTATTTAACCATCAAATAAGACCCAGTCCTAAAAGACAGTGGCACTTTCAAAAATATCAATGGGCAATGTTAGGCAAGTGATTCTGCCTGTGTTTTCAATAGTAAGTTTCTTATCCTGGACACTAAACAGTATTCTGTAATGGTAAGCTGCTTTGCTACCTTTCAAAGTACACTCTTTTCCTCAGACTACTTTCCTTCTCCTTACTAATCACCTATCCTTCATGTTGTCCCCATTTCTACTACCACCCTCTTTCCTACTGTTTTTTTCCTTTTATTGTTTGACACTCCCATTGCACTATCAAAATCCTATTTTACAACAAAAAGAAGGCCTATGCCACTTCTGGGCCAACCACCATTGCCAGTCTGATCATTGCATTTTGATATTGTTACTTCTTTTTAACCTCCTGTTGGTCCTGTCTGCTCTATTCTCTGAAACAAGGGTGAGTTGCTATATTTTTCTAGGCCAACACATGGTGTAGAGGTGCCCCTCTTGATTTCTGATGGAAAATCAAAAATAATTATACAATGTGCTATTCTGTTCCACTTGTGTAATAGATACTTCACTATCTTTAACTAGGTGAAAGTCCTGCGGATGATAAAAGTACCCCTGGGATTGATGAATCAAAACCTGGAATGGAAATTAAGACTGAGGAGCAAAAGCCACCTAAAGAATCTACTGAAACACCAGACTGGAATAAGAGCAGCAGTAAAGACATAAAGACCACTGACTCGATGACGGATCAGCTCAATGACCAGCAGAAGAAGCAACAGCTCTCTGTTTCTGACCGCCACGTCTATAAGTACCGTTGTAACCATTGCAGCTTGGCTTTTAAGACTATGCAGAAGCTTCAGATACATTCCCAGTATCATGCTATCCGGGCAGCTACGATGTGTAGCCTTTGCCAACGTAGCTTCCGTACATTCCAGGCTTTAAAAAAACACTTGGAAGCGGGCCACCCTGAACTCAATGAGGCTGAACTTCAGCAGCTGTGTGCATCTTTACCAGTCAATGGTGAACTCTGGGCAGAAAGTGAAAGTGTGGCACAAGATGATCATGCACTAGAACAGGAAATAGAGAGAGATTATGAGATGGACCAGGAAGGTAAAGCAAGTCCTGTAGGGAGTGACAGCAGTTCTATTCCAGATGATATGGGCTCAGAACCAAAGCGGACCTTACCTTTCAGAAAAGGGCCAAATTTTACTATGGAAAAATTTCTAGATCCATCTCGCCCATACAAGTGTACAGTGTGTAAGGAGTCTTTCACTCAAAAAAACATTCTCTTGGTTCACTATAACTCAGTGTCCCATCTACATAAACTCAAAAAGGTTTTGCAGGAAGCATCAAGTCCTGTCCCTCAAGAAACCAACAGCAGCACTGACAACAAACCCTACAAGTGCAGCATTTGCAATGTTGCGTATAGCCAAAGTTCTACATTGGAAATCCATATGAGATCTGTCCTTCATCAGACAAAGGCAAGAGCTGCAAAATTAGAACCAAGTGGCAATATAAGTAGTGGAAATAGTGTAGCAGGAAATGTTAATAGCCCCAGCCAAGGAATTCTAGAATCTGTGAGCTTACCAGCAGTTAACAGCAAAGAAACACATTTAGATGCCAAAGAATTAAATAAAAAACAAGCTTCTGAATTAATTTCTGCTCAGCCCACACACCACCCACCTCAGTCACCAGCACAACTTCAAATGCAACTACAGCATGAGCTGCAACAGCAAGCTGCATTCTTTCAACCCCAGTTTCTAAATCCAGCTTTTTTGCCTCATTTTCCAATGACACCAGAAGCACTGCTACAATTCCAACAGCCTCAGTTCCTTTTCCCATTCTATATACCTGGTACAGAATTTAGCTTAAGTCCTGACCTGGGTTTGTCTGGTTCTGCCACATTTGGTATGCCTGGAATGGCAGGTATGACAGGATCACTACTGGAAGATTTGAAGCAGCAGATACAAACTCAGCACCATGTTGGTCAAACCCAGCTACAGATCCTGCAGCAACAAGCACAACAGTATCAATCCACCCAACCCCAACTTCAGTCCCAGAAACAGCAGCAGCAAAGTAGCAAGCTGTTGAAAGGAGAGCAAAATACCTTAGTAAGCCCAGACTGCCAGCTGATAAAAGATATGCCATCATATAAGGAGTCAGAAGAAATTTCTGAGAAACAAGAGAAGCCAAAGCAAGAATTTACTAATGATAATGAAGGACTAAAAGAAAATAAAGACATGAAGAAGCCAAAATCCTCAGAACCAGCCATCCCACCGCCCAGAATAGCTTCTGGAGCAAGAGGGAATGCAGCCAAAGCTTTGTTGGAGAACTTTGGGTTTGAGTTAGTTATCCAATATAATGAGAACAGACAAAAAGTGCAGAAAAAAAGCAAGACCGGTGAAGGTGAAAACACAGACAAACTGGAATGTGGAACCTGCAGTAAGCTGTTTTCCAACATTCTTATTCTGAAGAGTCATCAAGAACACGTACATGGACAGTTTTTTCCATATGGAGCATTAGAAAAGTTTGCACGACAATACAGGGAGGCATATGACAAGCTTTATCCCATTTCTCCATCTTCCCCAGAAACACCACCGCCTCCACCACCACCTCCTCCACCACCACCACCTCCTCCTCCTCCAACTCCTTCTCAGCCTTCTTCAGCTGGGGCTGGAAAAATTCAAAACACACCTCCCACTCCTTTGCAAGCTCCACCGCCCACACCACCACCACCGCCTCCTCCTCCTCCACCACCTCCTCCTCCACCACCACCACCATCAGCCCCACCTCAAGTTCAGCTTCCTGTTTCACTTGACCTGCCACTTTTCCCTCCAATTATGATGCAGCCAGTGCAGCATCCTGCATTGCCTCCTCAGCTTGCCCTCCAGTTGCCGCCAATGGATAGTTTATCTGCAGATCTTACCCAAATTTGTCAACAGCAGCTGGGTTTAGATCCCAGTTTCCTGCGGCACTCCCAGTTCAAGCGTCCACGTACAAGAATCACTGACGACCAGTTAAAAATCTTGCGGGCTTATTTTGATATTAACAATTCTCCGAGTGAAGAGCAGATCCAAGAAATGGCTGAAAAATCTGGTCTTTCACAGAAAGTTATCAAGCACTGGTTTCGTAATACACTGTTTAAAGAACGACAGAGAAATAAAGATTCTCCATATAACTTCAGCAACCCTCCTATAACAGTACTAGAAGATATCAGAATAGATCCTCAACCTTCGGCTGTAGAACCTTACAAGTCTGATGCATCTTTCAGCAAGAGGTCATCTAGGACTCGGTTTACTGACTACCAGCTTCGTGTCCTCCAAGACTTCTTTGACACAAATGCTTATCCAAAGGATGATGAAATTGAACAACTTTCAACTGTACTTAACCTACCTACTCGAGTTATTGTCGTATGGTTCCAAAATGCACGACAAAAAGCTCGTAAAAGTTATGAAAATCAAGCTGAAACTAAGGACAATGAGAAAAGAGAACTGACGAATGAGCGTTACATACGAACTAGTAACATGCAATATCAGTGCAAAAAGTGCAGTGTGGTTTTCCCCAGGATCTTTGATTTGATTACACACCAGAAAAAGCAGTGTTATAAAGATGAGGATGATGATGCTCAAGATGAAAGCCAAACTGAAGATTCTATGGATGCCTCTGATCAAACAGTGTACAAGAATTGTACAGTTTCTGGCCAAAATGATTCATCAAAAAGCCTGGCAGTCACAGCAGCAAGTTCTGGCTCTGGTTCTAGTACTCCTTTGATTCCATCACCCAAACCAGAACCTGAGAAAGCTTCTCCTAAACCTGAGTCCATGGAAAAACCAAAACAAAATGAAAGCACTTCTAAGCAAACCGAGACAACTTCCCAAAGTGCCAAAACAGTGCAGTCTACTCCAGTAAACTCTTCTGATCTTCAGGCTCCAGCTTCTCAATCACAGCCACCAAAACAGTCACAGATAGCAGGGAGACCTCCTTCTGCATCACAATCCACACCTGTTCCTTCCAGTCCTTTGCCAATTTCAATGACTTCTCTACAGAACAGTCTACCTCCTCAGTTATTACAGTACCAATGCGATCAGTGTACAGTTGCCTTTCCAACTCTAGAACTTTGGCAAGAGCACCAGCACATGCATTTCCTAGCAGCCCAAAACCAATTCCTTCACTCACAGTTTTTAGAAAGACCAATGGACATGCCCTATATGATATTTGACCCCAATAATCCTTTGATGACTGGACAGTTGCTTAATAGTTCTCTTACTCAGATGCCACCACAGACTGGCTCATCACATACGGCACACCCTGCTACAGTTTCTGGTTCCTTGAAACGAAAACTAGATGATAAAGAAGACAATAACTGTAGTGAGAAAGAGGGAGGAAACAGTGGAGAAGATCAACATCGTGATAAGCGTTTGAGAACAACAATTACTCCAGAGCAGCTGGAAATACTCTATGAAAAGTACCTACTAGATTCCAATCCCACCAGAAAGATGCTAGATCACATTGCACGTGAAGTTGGACTGAAAAAGAGAGTTGTACAAGTCTGGTTTCAGAACACAAGAGCCCGTGAAAGAAAGGGACAATTCCGTGCCGTTGGTCCGGCCCAGTCCCATAAAAGGTGTCCTTTTTGTAGAGCTCTGTTTAAAGCAAAATCGGCTTTAGAAAGTCACATTCGCTCTCGACATTGGAATGAAGGGAAACAAGCTGGTTATAGTTTGCCTCCAAGTCCTTTAATATCAACAGAAGATGGAGGAGAAAGCCCACAAAAGTACATATTCTTTGATTACCCATCACTGTCATTAACAAAAACGGAATTATCAAGTGAAAATGAATTAGCCTCCACTGTATCAACTCCTGTTAGCAAAACTGCAGAAATGTCACCGAAGAACCTCTTAAGTCCTTCTTCTTTTAAAGCAGAGTCTAGTGAGGATATAGAAAATTTGAATGCCCCTCCTGCTGACTCTGGATACGATCAAAACAAGACTGACTTTGATGAGACTTCATCAATTAATACAGCAATTAGTGATGCCACAACAGGGGATGAGGGGAACAATGAAATGGAAAGCACAACTGGCAGTTCAGGGGATGCAAAACCTGCATCACCTCCCAAAGAACCAAAACCACTGGTGAATGACACGCTATCAAAAGCTGCAACTACACCTACAAGTGAGAATACTGATGATAAATTTCTCTTTTCCCTAACAAGCCCCTCAATACATTTCAGTGAAAAAGATGGTGATCATGACCAAAGTTACTATATTACTGATGACCTTGATGATAATGCTGACCGTAGTGAAACTTCAAGCATAGCTGATCCAAGTTCCCCTAATCCGTTTGGAGCTAGCAATCCCTTTAAATCTAAAAACAGTGATCGGCCAGGCCACAAACGTTTCCGAACACAAATGAGTAACCTTCAGCTTAAAGTTCTCAAGGCTTGCTTTAGTGACTACCGAACTCCAACAATGCAGGAATGCGAAATGCTAGGGAATGAGATTGGTCTGCCCAAACGTGTGGTACAGGTCTGGTTTCAGAATGCCCGGGCTAAAGAAAAGAAATTCAAAATTAACATAGGGAAGCCATTCATGATAAATCAGACTGGACCTGATGGGACAAAGCCGGAATGTTCTCTATGTGGTGTGAAATATTCTGCGCGTTTGTCCATAAGAGATCACATCTTTTCCAAACAACACATTACAAAAGTGAGAGAAACTGTGGGAAGTCAGCTAGATCGGGAGAAAGATTACCTAGCTCCTACAACGGTTAGACAGCTGATGGCACAGCAAGAATTGGATCGCATAAAGAAGGCTACTGATGTGCTAGGATTAACAGTACAGCAGCCAGGCATGATGGACAGCAGTTCTCTTCATGGTATCAGTTTGCCAGCAGCTTATCCTGGACTCCCTGGCCTTCCTCCTGTTCTTCTGCCTGGAATGAATGGTCCATCCTCCTTACCTGGATTTCCACAAAGTTCAAACAGTAAGTCTATAAGGGGATGATTTTCTCACTTTATTAATTTGATCATCTTGCATAGTCACCACCCCTTCTAAAAGGTGGCATATTATGCTTGAAACTGGTGTGTATTGCTATGAGGTGTACTCAGGGCAATTCTCAATTGTTACTGTAGCCTGGGTGATACCTTTGATTTTGAGAAAAAAAAAAAAAATCAATAATTTAATTGAAATCTAATTGACAGATATGTTTTTAGCCCTCATTAGGCTTCTGTAGCAAAAGCAATATAACAGTAGTGTTATTATGATGGGTTGGTTTTTTTTTTTTGCTTTTAATTACATTTCTTTAGGCAAAATTTGGGTTAGATTTTTGTATGTACATTTTTTGTATGCAAATATTTAAATTAATATCTGATGAAGCACAAAATAGTAATTCCCATATTATTGGTTCATCAGGTATTTGGTACAACCTGTTGTTTAATTCAGAATGAATATTTAAAATGAAATTCTGCCCAAGACCCTCTATTATATTTCTGAATAATTTCCTGCTAAGATAAGAAGGGTTTTGTTGAAAGTGATTTGTAATGGTGGTTAATTGTAGTCCACATTCCAAGATCTGTTGAACATCTTCTACCCCCAGGTTGTGAAGTCATTGCAGACTTGTGCCATCCCATGTGGGGCTGCACTTTTAAATGAACATGCAGCTCTGTTTTACTGACTGTTCTGACTCAGTTTTGACTCTGGCTTTTGCTCACATTGAAAAGCACTTGCTCTTGCAGTAAGTTTCACTGATATTAGAGAATCAAGTTTTCTGCAGAATGATTTTAGTTCTCAAAGAATGAACCTCATTTGTTTTCTTGTATTAGGTTCAAATTTTTTTACAGTCAGAGTTCATTGTGAGTGTAGCCTTGCAGAATGAACCTCTCACATTCACCTCCTAACTTCACACGTTTATATCAAATATGTGAGTTAGGGAGCTGGTTAAGACCTCTCACTTCATTTTATCCAGTAATTCCACTTGATGTTGATCTCTAAACTTTGATTTAGAAAGCAACTCACTTTGGCAAGTAAAGTAGGGGTTTAATCACCAGTGTTTGTTAGCCATACTAAACATACTGTAGCATTGTCTTCTCTGCTACCCCTCTCTGCTTGATTGATGATGATCATGTTACTATTTCCCTAAGTGGTGGTCAAAGCATCTTGTTTTTCTCTTCATTGGATCAGAATGGCTTTTCTTCCACAATTGAGTCTCTGGCTGACTGCCCTTTGGCTTTTGTCAAATAGTTAGTGGCACAGAGAATGCATATAAGGGAAATATGAAGTTGCTGTATTTCCTTCTTAATAGCATACAGTGCCAAAACGGTCCAAAAATGTCTGGTTGTCATTGAAATTATAGATATGATTTCTTCATATAACTTTGCTAAAGACCTTTTGTTAGGTTGACCTTCGGGTAAAACAGAATCCAGAAAACTCAGGCTTTGTCTATATAGTAAATTAAATTTGCTTGGGAAGGTAGCATTAAATTATGTTACTCTCAAAACCAGGAAGTAGCCTCTCAGATGTGCTCCAGCGTTCTTTAAGAGAATGCCAGTTGTCTCAGACCTAACCAGTGCCAGTGATCATTCTTACTTTTTGACTTCACGGATGGTTTAGTTTCAGATTTTCGGAAATATTTCCTGGTATTGTTTAACTTGCTTGTATATATATAGCCTCAGAGTCTTGAAATTTTCACATACCTCGTAAGTATAAAATGTATTATCACAGGTCAACTGATCCATAGTAATTCAGTTTTCAAATCTTCTGATTTCCATCTAATATCTATCATTTTAGATACATATAAATTATTAGTGCCATAGCATATACAGTGCACTGCCAATTGAGATGGAGTTTTACCCCCTTTCATCTTGCATTTTCTTAAGGTTAATTAGCCTATTGTGGCCAAAGTCAACTGCATAAACTACCTCATGGAATCTTGTTAAGTTTTTCTTCTGCCATATACTAAATAACCCCTTTATCTCCCTTTTGTTGCCTAGCAAATGCTTGCATGCATAAATCCCCATTCCTTGATGATATGTAATGGAGCAGCCATAGTGAAAAAAAAAATACTCATTCATTGCCGAAAAGCAGTAATATACTCAGATGTTATACAGTGCATGCTCAACACTAACATTTTCTGCACCTAATTAACTAATTTTTATTTCTTTCTCCACCCTGATTTGCATGATAGTTTACATGCATATTTTATGCTAAAAATTGTTTAATAAGTATCTTTTTGGAAGCAGGCTTCCATGCAAGCTTTTCTTAGGCTATGGTTCTTTTAGCAGCATGTGTATTCTCAGGCATCAGAAAAATTGTTCTGCATCATTCTTTGCCTGAAGGATTTTTCTGAACCTAACCCCCTGACAACCCACTATCCTGTAGTTCAGGTCTACTTCTTGTGAAGTCTACTGTGAGTGTGTCATTTCTTCTCCTTCAGACCCAATCCCACAAAGGCACCTCAGAAGTCTCACTGGGATCCCTTATATTCCAATATTCAGCTGTTTTTACTTTCACTTACAGGGTTGATAACTATATTTCCTGTGGTAAAGTCCATCCACTCTGTCCTATGTGTTTGTTTAAAGGACAATGTCAACATCAGTAAGAGCCTCACTTGTGAAGAATTTGTTTGCAGTTTGGTAAGACAGGGAACCAGTGGAACTATCATAGTAACCATCACATTTAAAATTCTCTTTTGTGTTTCTCTTTATTCATGATAGACAGAGAAATTAGCCTGGTTATTTTCACTGGTTAATATAAGTTTATGAATGACTTAACTTTCTCTTCTTGTGTCCAATATTGTTTATGGGTTTCCAAAAAGGTACAAAACACTTGAAAATGATGCTAACTCACAAAATGTGGTTACTACAACTCATTTTATCTTCTTTTTGTAGTGCTTGAACTTGAGTGTTATTTGCAAATATTATTAGATTTGTCAAAATATGATAGCTTCAGTTCTGATTATAAAGATTGAGTAACTGAATTCAGTTATTTTGTTCTGAAACAACTGGGTTTAAATGTCAGTATTATTGTGTGGTTCGAGGATAATATATCAATGAATCCGCTCACCTATGGGATACATTTCTCTAGATAATGTAATTATACCATCTTGTGGGCATCAAATGCTGAGCAGAGTCTCGAAATTACTGCTATGTTTGCTCAGCATAATTACTTATATGGAATTATTCGGTGGAATTCTAATTTATACCAAATTTTAGCTCTGACTCATCTTTCTTTTTCAAGCTGCTTCAGTGACTGCAGATAGAAGAGTTCACTCACTGTTTTTAGCTGTTCTTAAAATCCACACTCTCTTTTCTTCTTAGCTTTGTGTTTTTACCTGTGATCCCTTGCAGAAAACTAGTGCTTCATCTCACTTTTAGCTATTAATACTGGTTTTATGAACCTTTTCATGTCATTATGATTACCATAGGTCCTTTACACACCACTTAAGTCTAAGTTGCCTTGAAGATTCACAGCAGCTTTTTCCAAGAATGCACACACCACTGGGTAACATGTACCTAGTGACTTCTGAAATCTTGTCAAGAGAGAAATTTGATTCAGCAGCAATTACTGTTCTTCTTATTAGGGTACTAAAATATGTTCTCTGCTTGCCTTTGGCCCATTGGCAGCAGTTTCATTTTTATGTTTT
>JAOEGS010018776.1:46486-55805 GCA_025447755.1 Corythornis vintsioides
CAACTGTTTTGTTTTACAATAATATAGAGTCAGAGAAAGAAAGTGGTGGCATTCTGTGTTGATTTCTGTTATTGAAACAGAAGGGCATTTAACAAGCTAGCCCTTTACCTCTGAGACTGTGCTTTAAGTTTGAGGCCAAGTTCAAGTCCTTACTAAAATAAGCTTGCTGAACTTTGTTCAGTCCTGTGACTGCCTGTCCACATCTCAAAACTGCTCAGTAAACATGATTAAAGAAAAAAACCCAACAAAACAACCAAAGTCACCATCTGAAACCTGCATGGTAAACATAGTTTAGTTATGGTTTACAGCTTGTGTAATATAACAGAGTTAATGATGAAGTTGTAATATAGCCCTTTTCTAAAACAAACAAACAAACAAAACAAACAAACAAGAAAACCCCAACAAAACAATAGTCTACTGTTTAATTTTCATAAGCGTAGCAGGCTTGGTTTTTCTTATGCATAAATGGCATGTGATTACTGGTAACCCAACCAACCATTACGTTCTGTGAGAATAGATGGCAAAATGATGTGTTAACTTTTGGAAAGAAAGGCTGGAATTCTAGCATAGGCTTAACTGAACACAAATGTGACTGATCATAATCCCTAACCCCATACACAGCATAAAACTGCTACATGTTATAGATTTCATTGCACTTAATAGCCTTTGATAAAGAGTAATTCACAAACACAGTACTGGATTGTTGCACATCCTGAGTCGTATGTGTTTTCTGTGTTGGGTTCAGTTCTGGATAGAGACTCTCTAACTTTTAATTATAAAATATGCTTTTTCCACAGCCCACTGAAGATGGATTCACTGGCCCTTGGATCAAGTGCTGCATTTTACTATTTTTAAGTGAAAAACACCACAGGTTATGGTCACTGTGACTCAAAACTTCTCCAGAACAAAACCAATTCAGGTTCAGATGTATATATAAACTAAAAGTTAGACTGTGGATTTTTTTTTACACATTAATTCAGTAATTCTGCTCATTGACTGTCTTGAAATTTGAGAGGGGAAAAAAAAAATTTCCCAAGCAGTAAATCAGCAAAATATGAAAGAAAAAAATGATGTTTTAGTTACAGTAAAAGTTTAGTTGACAATTTTTTAAATGGAAGAATTGAGAGAAAGCACAACCTGAATATTGTTGACAGTAGCACTTATGCTTTGAGAGAGAAGAACCCTTTGTGGATTACAATCCTATAATATATCTGCTATGCATGACCCTGGTTTGTGACATAAAGAAAAACTATATAATGTGGTTCCAGATGAAAAGGTGTAGGATTGGTACTCAGCTATTTTGGGAGCTCTGCATATGTTGTGTCCTGTTGCTGTAAAATGACAGAAGAGAGAAATGAGGAAGATCTGTTAAATGTACAGTCCCCAGACATCTATATTTGTTCCATGCTGCGTATTATAAGAAGTTTTGTCCGGTTTAGTTTTAAATGACTCAAGCACTGGGTCCCCTGCAACCTCCCTTAAGAGGGTGCTTTGCATTGTATCGAATATTAGTTAGAAAATTGTTCTGTGCCTTCAGCCTACATGTTCCTTCTTACCTAGGGCAGGAGTTCTGCAAGTAGAGATAAAGACCATTTGTCAAGAGGAAGTTGATATTTGTCAAGATGAGTCAATTTGCCTTTACAGAATTTCCTCTATGAAAGTCCAGATGTCCTTGAAAATAAAAGCCAATAAATTATATATGTTATTCCAGACTTCAAGTATTCCCAAACTTCAAAAATTAATATTTTTTTTCTGAAAGAATATAAATATACCATATAATAATCACAGTAATAAAGAAAAACATCCCAAAAACCTACTGACACTTCTTTCTACCTCCTCCCTTTGATACCATATAAATTAGATCAGTGAAACATTTGCTGCATGGCAAATGGCCAATGGCAAAAATGTTCAATGATTTCAACACATTCAGAATTTTATCTCTAGCATTCAACTGTAAGTCTAAAATGTAGCTCTCCACAGTTTTGTAATTACAAGCAGAGGAATTATTTTTATTGTTGTGATTTTTTTAACTTGTATTCATAATAATTTATTATTTTTCCACTCAGACCACAGTAGAATAACTGGAGATTGGACTGCCTGTAAAATACCCGTATCATGTTAAAAGACCCAGTATTAGCTATACAAGTTTATATTTTGCTATTTTTCATGACACACAGCCCAGTACCTTCAAAATGCAGGCTTTACATGGCTATACATGTAACCTTTTTTTTTTTTTTTCTTAATAAATGAGTATATCAAGATTAAGTCAGGAATCTGTTGTAACTAAAATACTCCTACAGAATAGGTCTCACACACAAACTCTCAGTATTGACCAGCTAATATAACAGATAATGTTTAAGTAAGAGATTAGGACTGATGTGTTAGTACAGCATATAGCTGGCTTGTTCTTTTAAAATAAATTTTAAGAAGCATATGGAAAGCCAGCAGAATATGTGGTGATATAAAAAGACAGCACTAAAAAAGACAACAGAACTTCCCAAGAAAGCAATTAGCATAACTTAGTGGCAGAATATTTGTAATAAAGATTTTACTTTTAATATACCTATAGATTGAGAACTCTGAGATGAGGATGATTCTCATTTTCCATTTCATTTTTAAGTTTTCTAAGAACTTGAAAACAAATAATCTAAGTTACAATAGCTGTGATAAAATACAGCAGGACTTACATAAATCACACAAATTATTCCTAAATAAAGCTCATGTGTTTTCCTTTTTATTAGTGCCATTCTAGTAGTAGCCAATGGAAAGATGCCTTCTTGACAAAACTGTCTTCTCACAATTTGTCTGGTCAGGTGAGAAGTAAAATTTTTTTTTTCCAGATCAATAATATTTAAACAAGTTTAATTAAGGTTGTCATGACTACCTGTATTAAAAGATACTATGTTTTAGTGGCACAGAATGCAATTGTTTATTCTGGTTCTCTGGAAAGTGCAGCTGATTCTGTGATATCAAACCACTAAAATGCGCTTTTTTTAAAAAAAAAAGTTCTTAATGACATAGTACTAAGGCCAATATAAAATGAAATGTAATTAAAATAAATAAATTACTTAAATAATAAGACCTCCTCCTAAGAAAAAATGAAAACAAAAAACCAAAAATGAAACAAACAAACAAACAAAACCAAACTAAATCAAGTCAGAATCTGAACTAATACATGGCTACAGTTGTAACTCTACAAACACCTTATGGGCAGGAAAGGCCTTAGGGTGGTGTTTCAAAACCAGGCAGAAATGAGATTAAATGAATGGGACTTTGCAAGAAAGCCAGTTCAAGACTGTAGGAACCATTAAAGTAAAAATTAGATCACCTGCTGACTCGTGGTCTGATGGGGAATGTCCTTCAATAGCAGATGATTTGTAAGCACACATTCTTATTTCAAACAGTAGGTTGCCTGCTCCCTGCTGCTTGAAGTGCATTTAATATTCATAGATGCATCTACAAGCTATTTACTCTGACCAAAGGGATAGGCTTTGTTGTTAAGTGCTCCTGCACAACAGGATGGGACTGCTTTGTGCTGTGAACCCTTCTTTCACAACTCAGGAC
Organism: Corythornis vintsioides; assembly: GCA_025447755.1. Classification (NCBI taxonomy): domain Eukaryota; kingdom Metazoa; phylum Chordata; class Aves; order Coraciiformes; family Alcedinidae; genus Corythornis; species Corythornis vintsioides. The sequence continues at coordinate 50,051 of JAOEGS010018776.1, forward strand.
TTTAGCATCAGCAGGCCAGTTTGGTATTTTGCTTGAACAGCATCTTCCCAAAGAAAATGAGAGACTGGAAGAGGGTAGGATTGGGGCCTTCTAGGACACATTTTTTTCAAACGCTACAGGATCTTGGATTCAACCAACATTCATGGAAACTCTGCGGCTTACATAGTTTTCTTGCAAGGAAAGACATATCCTTGTTGTGTATGGTAATTTTAGAGATCTCATGTCACATTTATGAGAGAGAGGGTCTTAAAGCTGATGACCTAGCCCCAAATCAGGGCAGGTAAAAGTATTCTGTTTGCTTAAATCCCCCCTGTGTTTCCACAGAGAAAAAGTGTTCTTCATTTGCTGTCCAAAACTATTCACTGCATCATTGCTGTAGAGCATTAAGCAGATGCTCTCTTTTCCTTACCTCATATATAATATGCATTTCATTGAGACAGTTTACACCAATGTGGAACCTGCCAGGGTGAAACATACTATGCACATTTAAAATGAATTATCTGCATCATCTTTTGGGCTTTTGCCTGAAAATACATATCCTTTTAAGTTGTTTGTTTAGGTCTGGGTTGTTTTGGGTTTTTTTTTCATTGCTATTAATTGCTGAAATTGCTGGTTTATCTTTTACATATATTTATCAGGTAGTCATCCCCATTGTCTACTGGGACAACCCTGTTAATATTGTAAAAAAATCACCTGAAGCGATTAGGATTATTTTAGGAGTTCTGTTGGAAAAACTTCATTTCAATGAGACAGTAAGTGTCTTAGAATAGCCTGTGTGCAAATTGTGTGATAATATGCCTTAGTATTTGGTAAAATAAAAAGTTTTTGTTGACACTAAACAATTTATTTAAACAATCATATAATGTGGAAGACCTAATTTAATGTTGAGGTAATAGTTCTCATTGTTTTAAAGCAGTGTGTTTTCAGTTAAAAAAAAAAAAATCCTCCTTATTGTCCTTAGTTTGAAGACTAAGAAATCACTAGAAATTTGAACAATAATAACTGTTGAAGAAATTCCACCTGAAAATTCTGTTAAATAATTCCTGGTTCTGTCATGTATTGCTACCCTTCTTTTCAAAATAGAATTTACAATTTTTATTTTTTAATAAGAAATTGTTCATAAATCTTTTATTTGATTTGTCAATTCACTGATTTTTAAAACTGATGTGGCATTCTGAACATTTCCCATCCTTCCAATCATTCCATAGGATACATATATTCCTCATGTTGATCTAGTTGAACTTACAGGAAAGGGTGGTTTTTTGCACCTCTCTAAATTTCATGTGCAGGAATTTAAGAAATTACTCTGTGCATGAAACTCACCACTCCCTATCACCATTACCCCTGTGAAAGGGAGGGAACAAAACATTATCTGGGCTTCACAGACTGAGGATCCCAGTTTTGAATTCATAGTCATTTATGACCAGAGAGGTTTACTTTCTACATCACACAGGCTATAAAACTTTCTTCTAGTCACTTCAAAGCAGAAAAGAAATGCTTGTCTATATCCAACATTATTATGAACGTTATTGAGCTTAGAAACTCACACATTCTTTTCTGCCAGTGCAGAGAGTCACATCTCTTACTGTCCTGGGTCTCTTGCAGGCCATTCATGGCAATTTGATTCTGGTCTGTTACACAAGGTTAAGTAGCAACTTGAATATACAAATACTTGCAGCTTTCATTGTTGATAAGACTTGGAGAAGCATTAGATAATGTGCTACTTAGTATATTTATTGGAGGTGACTGCAGATGGATGATGACTTCATGATGAAGGATTGCATAATACTCAGTAAATCAACTCAAATTTCTCTTTGTACTTTTGTTCCTGCATGAAAATCACAGTAAGTCAGCTGCAGCATAAACTGTTGACACAGCAGGTCTTCAACACAGTTTGTATGTCACCCGGAAGGTGCAATGTTTAGAGGCATTCAAAAGAACTGAAAATAGTTTCTCTTTCAATGTGAGCAACTTAGGTGTATTTAAAAAAACAAAACCAAAACCATTTCAGACTAAGAACTTTGATGACACAACTTTTTTTCATGTTATGTGTAAAAAACACACAAGCTCTGCCTCCCCTACACGCTTCCAAACCAAGAAAATGATGTGGAAAAGCTATTGACCCTGAACTACATCCCCCAAATGCTGGGCCTTCTAATGAAATTGGTTAAAGCAAAATCAGTCCTCAAAGAAAGGCAAGGGTAATAATATTTACCAGATAGACTCTATGTTCCTAATTGTCCTAATGCAATTGTCATAGTTGAGACAATTAAAGATGATTGATTCTGCAACATAGATTGAGTCATGAATCAGTGGAACAAAGTCTTACTGAAGTAAATTAACATTAAAAGCCTTGCAGGACTTAGTGATGTATCACAGAATACCTAGAAGTTAAGGATGGTGATTGTGCTCAAGAGAAAAGCACTTGCTGCATACCAAGCTCATGATAATGTCAGGTAGATGGTTCGACTTGATGGTCTTGGAGGTTTTTTCCAACATTTGATTCTGTGTGATTCTTGGCAACAAAAGAGCCACTATTATTCAAGAATCAACATTAAAAACAGGTAGGTAGAAGTATCTAGCAAAAACAGTCCATGAGTACCAAAACACTGCTTCTGAGACCCTAACAAGCTAACTCTACATCTCAGACTGCTTCGGATACCTTAAGATGACAGAGCAGAGCAGGATGACTGATGACACATGATAGGTGCCAACACCATGTCTTACAAGCATCAGTAACACCCCTGCTACATATCCCACAGGTAAGGAAGGACAGCTGAGTACACTGAGAGCACAGCAGATCATGGTGCAGCCCAGTCTATGAGGTCAGGGAAAGAGGAGAAACAATTGGTGGCTTGTTGGATGGGACCTCCACACCGTACCACACCATACCACACCATACCACACCATACCATACCAAACCACACCATACCACACCCCAACACAACATACCACACCACATCATACCACACAACACACTATACCATAGCTAAATGACACATTCTTCAGGAAAGTTCTGAGGTTTTTTCTAGGCTTAACCTATTCAGTCTTTTCAAGCCTTCTGCAAAATGTTTGACACTGCAAGCTCAGACATTATCCATTTTTCCTGGGATGGTTCCCATTTCACTTATCATTTTAATGTTATTGTCCCAGTTACTAAGAAAACTAAAATTGCTATACACATCCTTCCCTTTAACTGTTATTCCTCTGTTATACTTGATATTTTAAAGCACCCAGACAATTTGATTAGGTACATCAAAGGATCAGAGAAACAGCATCTTATATTGGTCGACATATTGAAGTGCTTTAACTTCAACAAGATGTAGCTCCATTCAGAACAGAGTGGTTATATGTAAGTCAGTGTTCCAATCTGGCTTCCATGCTAAACAAGAAGTTTATTAAAGTAAAAGAGTCTATTCTGGAGATATTAAGTGTATTTTTAAATAACCCACTTCCACAGAGGATGAGAACTTTTCAGAAGTGATGAGATCCAGCTTCAGCTGATGGAAAGATAAGTAGCTTCTTTACATTTAAAGCAGTGAAATATTTTGTCCCCTGATTCAGAATTAGGGATTCTAACATTTGTAATACTTATTTTAGGCTTGCATATCTCAGCTTTGAGTCACTGTTCAACTCATTATCATTATGCATTTATTGTTGAAGTGCTATCTGTTTGCTCTGCACTCTAGAAGAACTACTCCCACAAGGAAAACTCTAATTCCCACAGAGGTATCACTGGAGGCATTTATAAGCTTGGAGTAACTCCTGCATACTTTTTCTTTTATCTCTTTTCTCAAACGACACAGAAGTAGCAATGGGAATATCTAATACGTCAAGATGTGTGCACTGTCAGATTCTCACAGCATCACCCTCTTCCTGTCTTTGATAGGCCAGGGTAATTAGTTCTTCTCATGGCTGGTAATTAAAGCCAGATCTCATAGACCTAAACACTTTGGGAAAGATTAATGATAGGCTTTCTGGTTTTGTGCCTCACAAGGGTGGGGAAATCATAATGAGGAGGAGGAGGAATGTGGAGGAAAGTGGTGTGTTCTGCACAGTAATTGGAGAAAATGCCAAACACAACTTGTAGGGAGTGAAGAAATTAGTTTAATGGCTTTCCAAATAATTTCCCCCCTTTTGGGGTGAAAATTGCTTACAGGATATTTCCCATGTCTTCCTCGACTGTACCAGACAGGATTGTGATTGTTTTTTTCCCACAGTGAAGTGGGATCAGAGGCTTGTAGAGGCAGCAGCCACCTGGTATGACTGAAGATGGCTCAGCTTTGACAGATCCATGAGTGAGGCCAGGTATGTTCACAGCAAGGGCTACTGATCAAGGTAGTCTGTCCATTTATCATTTTATTTTAGAATCTCAAAGAGAGATTGGAAAAAAATCTATCTTCCAGGATACTAACTGATACATAGGTCTCTTTAAAAAAAAAAAAAAAAGCATAGGGCTTGCTAAAGAAAAATAATTTTATATCTAAATTTTGCTATTGCATTCCCCCACCCCCAAAAGACTTAGTGGTGAACACAGGAAAACTTTGAATCAAACTATTTAAGACAAAATGTAAAATAATCTGATTTAGTTACCCAAGTATATATCTGATTCAGCTCTCTTAAATCCAGTGGAGTTAAATCTGATTTATAGTTGGGTAACTGACCTTGGAACCTAACCCAAAGTGCATTTATGTGCATCCCATGTCCAAGAACAGAACATAAGTGCTTGAATGTAGGATCACCATTCCCTTTCAGCTGTCGTTATTATTATTTATGCTTTGCAGTACTATAACATCAAAGGCATCGCAATAAAATTAGGATCCCATTTTACTTTGGAAGAAATATAAATCTATTGTCCAAGAAAAAGTTCACTCTAAACTGAAGAGACAGGTGAAGTGTATGTTGGAGGAATGAAACAAAGGTCAGGGAAAGATGAAATACAGGAATAAAAAGTCCTTTTCCAGAAAAGTGGAATGCATAGCAAAGTACTGGACAGCTCTATACTTTCATTAGGAACCCTGTTACAAATAAGCTTACAAATAAGCTAAAAAGAAAAATCAGTGAGTGTCTCAGTCAATAAATGGAGAACGAAAGCAAGCCACACAACACTAATAAGTTCATGTGGCTGCTTAAAACAAGCTATATAGTTTGGTGTCCTTACTTATGGAGGACTTGCGTAGTCTTTTGAGAAAAAAAAATAATTGTTTGAGATTTGTTTCTCATTTAAGCAACTTAAATACACAGCCCTGGGATATTTCAATTTTCTTCTTTTCCAGGTCATACCTATTCTATATGAAGTGCTCGTAAGCATTATTCACCCCAACAGTGTTCATTTCATAATAATACGGAAGTTGTCCCATAAGGTTCTCCAGTTACATAGGAACTTCTTCCATCTTCACAAACACAAATTAATAAAGAAATTACAGAACTGGATCCCAGACATAGGAATCTGTTCCCCTGTCTCTTCTCTAACATGAGTCCATTTTGTACATGATTTTTTACCAAGTGTGCAATTCTATGTTACTATTGAGGTTCTATAAAACTTCTGATTCAATGGAGCTTTAAGTGTCTAGACTCCAATTATTTAACGTAGGTTTATTGGCTCGTTGCTTTTTAAGGATAATGATGTGAATTAAGCTTTGTCTAGTATAGAATCATAGAATCATAGAATCATTTGGCTGGAAGAGACCTTTAAGATCATCAAGTCCAGCCATTAACCCTACACTGACAGGGTCCCTAAACCATGTCCCCCAGC
>JAOEGS010018776.1:58540-77034 GCA_025447755.1 Corythornis vintsioides
AAATGTATTTAAAAAACAGGGTAGGGATTCCCCCCCCCCCCCCCCCCCCCCAAAATCAGTAGGAAAACTTCCAGTTCCAGTGCAACTCAACATTGCAATAAAACCAGTGGTTACCACAAAAGCAAATCAGCGAACAATCAAAACTACTGATTTGTCCATATCATTGTATAGAACAAAACCACATTAAAAGAAGCTCAAGACAAATATTTCCACTAAAAGGATAGTATAAAATATTTACAACTAAACACACAATAGCACTAGTGTTAAATTATTAATTGCAACTTAACTCATCTTTAAGAGGAAAAGAGTGAGCATTATTGCTTCTAAATACATGTCCTGAAAGACGATAACCATCAATCTTTGTGAATGTTTGATTTGGGGAGTTTTATTCTTATAAACAGAATACTCTTATTAAGGCAGTTATGAAACAGATGCCACTCAGTTGATGTCAATTTTAAGGGCCTTAACAGAACTTAAAAATTAATTACGTAAACCCGCTTTCTTAAATTAGATTTGTATATATAATTCCAATGTCAAACTACTTGTTACTCAGTTACCTTGTGGACTTTTCAGCCTCGCTTAGATGCCCATAGTCTTTACACAATAAATCATAAAATCACAGAATCACAGAATGGTGGGGTCTGGGAGGGACCTCTGGAGATCGAGTCCAAATCCCCTGCCAGAGCAGGATCACCCAGGGCAGGCCATGCAGGAACAGATCCAGGCGGGTCTGGAAAGTCTAGAGAAAGAGACTACATGACCTCTCTCCAGACAGACAGCAGACATCACTGTGAGGAGGGTCCACCCGGCACATGGGACCCTCTGTTCCCCTCAGAAGGGAGTCGCCTATAGCTATAACCGTTCTTTTCTTCCTTATGGGTGTGACTGTGACACGGACATAGGCCTTTCTCAATGGGGACGTACCTCTGGTGAGGTCGGCCATCGTCCACATCCTTACCCGCTGCTCTTTTTCAACCAGAGCCCCGCATCTGCTTGTCAGCAACACTCGAGGAGGAAGAGGAGGGAGTTCATTCTGCTGCCTGACCGTGAACTTGCTCCATTCGCTCCCCTCACCTAGGCTACCGCCCCGGGACTGACAGCGGCCAACCCCAGGGCGTACCCCGGCCCCGGGCGCTGTGTGACAGGTGCTGCCGTTTCGGCTCCGAGGCGGAGGGGTCCGGGTACGCCAGCCCGACACCCGCTCGGTCATCCCTCGCCGCGGCGAGCGCTGAGCGCACGACCTCCTGCCGGGGTGGGCAGCCGCGGTCAGGCCCTTCCCAAGGTGGCGACGAACTCCCCCTCCCACCCGCCACAAGAGGGGCTGCCCCGTGAGCGTCGCTTCTGGCCGCGCCGCGTTTCCCGCTCTCGTCGTCGCTTCGGCTCCCGGCAGGTCCCTCCGGGAAACCCCTACCCGCCCCGATCCAGGGCGGGCACGGAGCCAGCCACCACCGCCTCCTCACTCCGCGCGGGCTGAGGCGTGAGGAACATCTGCGAGCTGGGAGGCAGCAATTCTTGGTGGATGTTCAGGAGAACGATGCGAGGCCTGACTGCTGCCTAGTGAAAGATCAGTGAAGGGAGAAAAATTCTTCTGCGACCTGATAAGCTCAGCACTGTATCTCACCTACGTAAAGTGCCGGCAACTGTAGCCCTAAAATCATATAAAGATTAGGTGCTCTGTGTGGATTTATCGCTATTTTGGTCATTTTTCTCAAGTACTCTAAATGAAGCCTATAAATAGAATTCCTTAGGAAGTGTCCAGCAAAACCCGTGATGATCTTGAACACAATCTATGGAATGTTTGTTGTGCATGTGGATTCTGAACTACACTGATAATATCAGCAATTTTTCAAATTTGGCATTTGCAGGCTGCAGTACTATCTCAAACAGATAATGCATTCTCTGAAACTCTCGGAAAATGATGACAGAAGTAAGAAAGTTGTGGGGGTTTCATTCTCATTACAGAACTGTGGTGTTTTAGTTCTCATTACAAAGTCATGGGTTTATGTTTTTTTAGTTCTCTGCTGAAGCACATAACTTTTGTGAAAATTGAAATACAAAGAAAATATTTAGGAGCTTGTCAAATTACAGAACTTCAAAAGTCTTGAAGGTTTAGCTTTGCATGTGATGCTTGGAGAGAATGGCTTGAACAGGAGCAGTTTTGACCTTGAGTAACTTAATTTGGAAAGGAAATTTGCTCAAACCAGCTCAACATAGGCGTTCTCATCAAGGATTAATGCAGAAGATCAATATGAACTTTTTATAGCGGACTATTTTTGAAAGAGGACAACAAAAGGTTAGAATACTTTAAAGCTTGAAAAAGCAAATTAGTATGACTTAAAGTGGGTAGTACGGGAATGAAAATGTAAAAAGCGGGGATGTTGATTTCATGTCAGCATTTAGTAATACAATACAACTAAAATATGGAGAAAACTGAATTTAAAATTATATTTTTGTATCATTTTACAGCCATTGCTGAGCTTTTAAACATTTGACTACCCTTTCTCTTCATCCCTTCCTGGCAGTACTGACTGAAAAACACTCATGAATGCAAGTTGACTGATGCTACCGTCACAATTTTTGTATTTTCAACAAGATCAAAATTGCATATTAACATAACTCTTTGGAAATGTACCTCCTAAACAAAGGAGGTATGGAAAACACCTAAAGAAGCTCTTTATTCAGTAGCCATACACACAAATCTGACTCAATGCAAAAGAGCTCCTGTAATGGGAAATCAAGTCCTTTAATAGCCCTGTCTTTAGCAACAGATATTTGTGCACATCCTTGTTACTTTACCCAATGAGCTAAAGGATAGATTGATCCCACTTACTGTTCCCATCACCATCCCCTCTCCCCTTCTCTCTCTCTTAACTACAAACTAAGCTCAGCTATGGCTTCTTAGCACAACTCAAACCTGACATTTTTCTTCACCGCCACTTGGCAGACTCCTAGGAGCTTGCTACATACTCATGGCCATTATGCCCAGCAAAGTTTGCGACCTTGAGGAAGCTGCATGAGAACTAGGGGTGTTTATGAGGTTCAGCAGGTATCTCCAGCTACCTTTAGCCATTCCAGCATGACCACCTTCAACAGATTCCAGCACATTTCAATCCATTCCATAATACTATTAAAATGCTGGCCAAGACTTATCAGATAACATGAAAGATGTCTTAGAAAAATTCTAAAGATGTATGTATAAGTAAAGATATTTCTACTGTGATGATTTAATTCAAGCTCAAAACTTTCTGTTTCTACTTGTTAAGGCAAATTTATGACTAGTGTCTCCTTAGGCCTCTCCAGCATTCACCTGTGGTCTTTGGAAGTGGAGCAGACTAAGTTCCTGAAAAACATCAAGCAGTTTTCTCAGATAAGACATCTTGAGATCTTCCTCTCCTACTGCAAAAGGAAAACCTTTGGCTTTTTTTCCTGAGGATGAGGTAATGGCATCAACATAAAAAAGGGTATTTGCAAGGCATTGGTCTCTCATCCCTCAAATTTTTGGTTTTCATTCTTCTTTTCCTCACTTATTTTTGTTTTTTGTAATTTCCTACCTGTTCCATTTACAAGATGTTTATTCCTGTACCCAAATATTTGGTCTATCTGCTCTCTGGACTATTTCTTATCTTCCCTCCCCTGGATGCTAACTGTACTTTCAAAGACAGATGATTATTCCTCAGGTGGTGGAGAACAATCACAATCCTCTTTCTCTAAACCTCTCCATGTTGGTTTGGAAGTTGACTGTAGTGATATCACTGAGTGATATTTTCAACAATGGCTGGTTGATACTCTGTTTCCAAATGTGAGCTCTACTTTCAACAGCAGAACGATAAAGATGTAGTGCTTAATAATGAACAGCATTTTTTATTTTACAAAACAAGCCTCTCAGCTTCAGTGGTGTTATTCATGAATAACACCTTGTGCATATGCATTATGAGACAGTGCTTAATTGAATGATTGCATAATATGTTGTTCCACAGAATAAAATATGAAATATTCATTAGGCCAGAGAGAGAGTTAGAATGCAGGGTGATTAAATCACTCACCAGGGAAATCCAGCTCCTACTCCTTGCTCCACATGAATATATAAGTGGTTTATACAAAAAGGCTTTAAAAGGAATTGGGAATTTTATGCCAAAATATACTATACCCTCATGGCTAGTGTATTATACCAACAGGCAGGACTATGCTCTGAGTGAGACATGGAGAGACACAGCTAAATGTAGATCACCTACACCCGTCCATATAGTTAAAATAGTCAGATGCTTTAACCAGTAGGTAACTGGGTTCATGGAACCAAAATCTCCCTGCATATTTTATTTTTCAGGAAATGATTGGCTTTGTTATAGGTGCTTTATTGAAAGAAGGGGTTTCCATAACCCTAATATGGACTCCATACTAGAAGGAAGCACTTCATTGCAGTCTAAATTCACACTCATATGTCTTTGAGGTGTAGGCAACATGAATATATCCTTACCTTAGAGCGTTCTCCACTCACTTTTAGCTGGTTTCAACCAACTGCTAAGAACCCACCTCATCTCACACGTTACACAGAGAAATGGGGGAGGTGGTAGGACACCAAAAACATTGCAGTAGTCTGAATTTCAGCACCTGAATCCTGTTGCAAATATAGCCTTTGCTCATCTGTGAAGTGGAAAGATCTGCAGGAAACATGTTTTGGTAAAGTAATACCTAAAATAATACCCTCAAATAAATTAAATTGACCTTATACTAGTCGCATCTGTTGAAATAATGAGAAAGCTTATTGAAAGAATAGTATAACAGAGACCTGAAATAGATAACATTAGGAGGAAAAGGGATATTTTTAAAATAAATTAATTAAAAAATAATTTCCATCTCAGACAACAGTTGTCTCTGTCAAAAGATATGGATGTATTTTATGAGTTTCTGGTAAATAGCAATTAAAAAATGCCTTTTGATTTTGTGCAGGGTATTACAGAGAGGCATTTTCCTGACATATTTATTTTATTTTTATTCAGGAAAAAAAGAATGTGAGATTGGGGAAATAACTCACTCAGGGCAGACAGAATCAGTCGGAATAAATAAATATGCCACAAACAATAACAGAAGCAAATGTGGCACCAAATATCACTGATAGACAAAGAATACATTAATTCAGTATTGCAAATTGCTTTTGCTTAAGGCAGATGTACTTGGCATACCCTCTTAATTATTGCTTTTCTCATCAGTTTGCAACTCAAAGCACATTCTCTCAGTAGCAATTAGGGAATTATATGATTATATGAAGCTCTAGAAAAAGCTTCTGAACAAAAACACTAGAGTTTTGGTTTGTTTTTTTTTTTTAAGCTTGCATTGAAACAACTGTCTCCTGCACTGTCCATCGGGAGAACCCATTCTACATCTTCAGAAGCTAGGGAAACAATGTGGGACAACTTAGACTTTGACTCTTATGTATCATATCCTTTCAACTCACCTTCTCTTTAGCCACTTAGCCTCTTCCCCAGCATGGAAAAGACAGATGGAGGCTGCTGCAGCTGACTGGTGAAGCAGAGAGTCCTGTTCATCCGGTGAGTGGTTTCCCTTAAGGATGTTCTACATATACATACATATGCATCGGTATCTCTAGAGAAGATAGCACTCTTAGTACCTGATGGGTGCTAGAAAAAAAAAAAAAAAGCTCTAAGAAGGCAGGGAGCAGAATCACTTGTCATGTATTTATCTGCTTTTGGGCATCTGGAGGATTAGAGATGTGTTAACATCTGTCAGTCATACCAGCAGGACTTTGTTTGAGAGCCTGTGAAGTGATGTCTCCCCTCATTCCCCAGGGGCCAGGAGTCTAGCCCACTATTTTAATTTTATTTTTTATCTGCACTGTGCTTCTTATAATGATGACCCTGAACCTTATTATGTAGATTCCTGTTCAATTCCACCTTCTAGTGAAAAATACAGGTTGTTCTGGCAGATAAAACCAGAAGGTACACAGGTTGCAAAAGTGCAATAGAGTGTGAATATGGATCAATATACATGGCCTGGCTAAAAGTTTAAGGTGATATGAAAGTATTCACCATACTGAACTTCTCTTAAGCGTAAGAAGCGGTAAGAGGATAAAAGTGTGCTGCCTACATATTATTTAGGCCAGTTTGAGATACTGCCAGCAACTTGAAAATAGTGAATTGCCCTCTCTGTTCAGTGCTATGCTTAGTTAGTTGAGCTGAAGACTAGATTAAATGTTCAGTAAAGTTGTTAGTATCATAAAAATAATTACGATTATTGCAATATTAAGAAGATTAACAACATATATGGTACATTTAATATTCATAGAATATGAGGTTGGAAGGGATCTCAAGGATCACGTGGTCAACCCTTTCTTGGCAAAATATTCTGGGAGGTCACTTTGAAATGGATACTTTCCTATCAGCTGTGCTTTAAGTAATAACTAAACCAGTATTTCTTCTTAAAGACAAAATAAGCAGTGGGGTACATATTTTTATTTAACTTCATGTTGATGCCAAAGAATATGTAGTACAGACATTATAATAATAAACTGTATTCTTCTTCCTTTCAAATGAGAGTATCTAAAGCAGACACAGTGATAGGAACCCAAAAGGTTGTGGTTGTAACTGATAACATTTCACCTGACACAAGTACAGAGGGGACAGTTTCAGCAGTAGCAATGTTCAGCTTCTTTTTCAGAATTGTATGTCAGACTGTAAATACATTGTCTGGCTAATAGCATGCCTTTGACTTGTACCAGGAAGGTAGTTTTTCAGGAGGTTGATCTGTTAGCTTTTGGGTAGGCATTGGCCCAACTTAAGAGGCATAGCAGGGGGTCAGAAGATAGCACTGATTCATTCAGGATGAGAAAAAGGACATATTAAAGGATCAAGATAAATCATGATAAACCAGTGGAGCAGAAAAAAAAACAAACCATCAGAACTGAGATTAAGACAAGAAGTTTTAAGTACAGCCAGATCATATTACAGCAAAATTATAATTTTGGGACACCACACCAGGAAGTTTAGGTGATAAATTAGTTGAAAATAAAAATCAGCTAACTATTAATTTGGAGTGTGCCTTCAGTTGAATTCTATGTTCTATTCTGATTCGAAAGGGAATATGATGCTGGCTGCTCTAATGGAAACAATTATTGACAATGTGAGAATCTGACTGGGGTAGGAAAGTTGCCTCACTGAAGCAACATCCACTGCAGGTAATCGTTGACTAAGGAGTCCACTTTATGTTAAACTGTAATCAGAAATGAGAATAGAATAGAAATGGGAATAGAAGACTGCAAAGAAAGTTAAGGCTACATTTGACTTGAGATACAGCCTCCTTTTTTATATTTTCAGTCCTCTTTGTGGGTGAGGGGGCCCATGGATCCCAGGAGTGATACTAAGGCCATGTTAGCAGGGCGGAGGGCTGATGGCAGTTTGCCACCACGTGGTATGGATTACAAAGGAAGTATGACCTGCACTGGACGAGTCATTGCCAGATGGTTCCCAGATGTGTTATTTATGAAGTCACGGCCTACTTAAACCACATTCCTGGTGCCTTGTCTTCTTTTCCTACAGTGTCCAAGACATTAATGAAGGAATGTATGAGAACTAAATAGCAGACCAGTTGTCAAAAACCAAATGGCAACAGAAATCCTTTCCTGTCTCTGGATATATGTAAATATGTATTAGATTAACAAAACCAGCTTCAAACAGCTCACCCCTGAAGAGTCATAGAATTGGCTTCTGTAGTGCATATTAAGGACAGCACTTCTCTTAGCCTCATTAGTCCCTTGTGAATCTCTACCATAAAACTTACCACATTATCCCTGATGATCCTGTTCTTACATCTTCTTCCATCAGGAGGGCCCTCTCTCCCTTAACCTCCTCAACACAGAGAAAAAAATTATTATCAATAAAAGCTAGGTTATTCCTTAAACTGTATCTGCCATGCTAATCTGGATGAATACTGTAGTGTTTGAGATGATCTGACAATGTCAAATGTAGTTTGGGGGTTGATTGGCTCATTGGTTTGTTTGCTTAAATTAGGCAGGTTTGGCAACAAGCTGATATGACTGAGCGATCATGCAAGTTTCTTACCAGAAGGTAATTTATTTAGTTTACATAATGTGTCTGAGGCAATGCAGTTACGGTGCATTAGAGCATATTTTTTTTCTTGCTGTTGTTAGTCTGTTTTTATCTTTTGTTAGAAATGGATGGAATATGGTTTGTTTTTTTTCCCGTTGCCATAGCTATGAGAAACAGTTCCTGAGTCGGTGCTGACTGTGGAAACACACACACACACATGAAAAGAAACAAAAAGAAAACAAGCTAGAGCTTTGTAACATCCTAGAGAAAGAACTGTAGCAATATGACTTGACATGAAGAATAACATCAGTTGGCACAAGTTTTATTGATTACAAGCTATCATGTGATGGGCCCTCAGGTTTTAATAAATAAGCTGGAATTCTATTGGTATAAAAAATAATGGAACTAAGTTTAAAACTATTTGGAAATACTTATCTTAAATACAGAAAAATCATGACAGATTATTTTGTATACAGCATTTTTATACAAAAATAGATAGCATCCTGTTTGCTTTCTATTGCCAGAAATTTAGGATGTATATTAACTTTGATTTACATTACAGTGATCTAGGTTTCTTTCTCATTCATTCTCTTGGTGAGCAACTTCCCTATGAGGAGGCCAGTGTAAACTAAATTACAATATGTCCATAAAATGAAATAGTGTTGGAAATATATTCAAGGTCAATAGGATTTTTCCTTTTTATGTTGTGTACCACTTCAATGTAGAGATCAAGAAAAATAAAACTACTATAACCTATTTCAGGCAAATATAATCATTCAAACGGCATAAAAAGACATGTGTGGCACATTTTATGCATATATTTGAAGTCATAGAGCTTGCATACCGAGAGCTAGTAGTTTGGCAAAGAAGTCAGGGAGTAATTTATTGAAACAAACCCAAACAAATTACTCAACTTTTACCATTGTTTGAAAGACAACCTCCTTGCCCAGATAGGTTACAATAATTTGTTAAAATCATTTAAGACCCATAATGTCTGGCGGGAAATAGCAGGTCAGCTCTATAGGTATTCCTGCAAGTGGAATTTGGGAATTATGCGTTAATATAGTCTATTTCAGACATATTTAGGTATCCATTTTTAGTAACATTTAACATTTCATAATAATGGACCAAAAATATTTTGTATCTTCATGATCTTTACTGAATTCTAATTAAAATTTGATTCTGGACAAACAGTACAAATTTATCATTGTTGTAACTGTACAGTAATTGCAACAGATTTGATCAGTCTTGGGAGTCATCCCAATATATTTTTTTCTAAGGGGAGTACAGAAATTCATAATTATTTTTAATATTAAAACCATGTTGTGCTAGAAGAGGTTTAAAGGACAAGCTATTTGTGACACAGCATCTATTTGAGTGGCATAAGAATTTCATTAAAACAAGGAACCACAGTTTAACCCAAACTTTTAGTTCTTAAGACCGTGATAGCTGCTGATGAAACATCTCTACCAATCTCTATGTCTTATGTAGGGGTATCAAAAAGGTTATTGCAGTTTGGAGTGTTATATGTGAATATATATGAGAAGACAGCAGTTAATGAACTGGTTGCTTAGTCTTTCCATTACATCTTTCTCTGACATTGCAGCACAACCTAGACTGGATTTCCTATTTACAAATTTTCTGTTGCTCCTTACACAGTTTAGATAGAGTTCACTTTGATTTCTGAGTATTCATAAAAACCAGCACACCTAAATAATCTCCTTTCACTGGAAGCATAAAACTGCTAGCAAAATACAGAGAGAATAAGGTATAGATGCTTGGAGATGGTAAAATAAAATAAAAAAAAAAAAAAAAAAAAAAAAGAAAAGAAGAAAATTTGTGAACATCTTCATTAATTAATTTCTCCATCCTGGTGAGAAATGGGCTGACAGGAACAATACAAAGGTCAGGAATGGGAAGCACAAAGTCTTGGGGAGGAGGCATCACTATATACTGGAGGCCACCCAGCTGGAAAGCAGCTTTGCAGAAAAGAACCTTATATTCTTGTGATGTAATCCAGCAATGTGCCCTGGCAGCAAAGGCAGCTAATGGTGTGCTTGGATGCATTAGGACTGTTGGCAGCAGGTTGTGGCAGTAGCTCCCTTCCCCCTCCTCAGCACTGGTGAGGCCCCACTTAAGAGTATAGTGACTTGTTCTGGGTTCCCCAGTACAGGAGAGACATGGACAGTTTGGACAGAGTACAATAAAGAGCCAGAGAGATTATTAAGAGACTGAAGCATCTTTCCTATGAGGAAAGGCTGAGACAGCTGGAACTGTTTAGCCTGGAGAAGAGAGAGGGTCAGTGTGGTCTCATCAGTACCTATAAATAACTGAAGAAGGGTGCAGAAAGGATAAAGCCAGGCTCTTTTCAGTGGTACAAAGTGACAGGACCAGAGGCAGGGGGCAGAAACTGAAACATGAGTAGTTTTGTGTGAACATCAGGAAACACTTTTTCATTGTGAGGGTGACTGAGTACTGGCACTGGTTGCCCAGGGAGACTCTGGAGTCTCTGTCCTTGGAGACACTGCTGCCTGGACATGGTCCTAGGCAACCAGCTTTAGAGGACCCTGTTAAAGCAAGGGCATTGGACCAATGACCTCCTGAGGTCCATTCCATCCTCAAGTAATTTGTGATTCTGTGACTTTGAGTGAAAGGAATTCACTTGAGTGAAAGCACATTTCTCAGCCTACAGCTGAGATTGTATGTGGGATCAAAGAGAGTTAGACTAGTTCAAAATTTGCCCATAATTTCAAGGTTCTTTGAAACTTGTCTTTATAAATAAAAATTCTCACTTCATATGGAAAATACTTCATCATTATGTATTTTAAGAAAGCATTTTCTTCCCTCCATAGGATCCAAAAACAGAACCATGAAAAACCTAGTATCAACCTCCCACTCTTTTTGCTAACTTTTGAAACTTGATTTATTTAACTTTTTGATAGCATTTTTTCAAACTTAGCAAAAATTCTAAAATTACAGAACAACATTTACCATATCAAAGTATTTTTTAAAAATTCAAAATATAAACAGTTCTAATGTAGACGCTTTTATTAGCCCCTCTTTTCTTTCTTTTTTTTTTTTTTTAATAATAAATTCTTGGGCTGAATTATTGACAAGATCATTTGCTGCTCATGCCATTTAGCTGAAGAGTCTTTACTGTTTCTTATTTTCTTTTGGAAGTTTTTAAAACAGAGATGATTACCTAAAGAACAAGTTAGGTCCTCTATCACAGTGAAAATTGCCAGTAATACATTAAATGTATAGATATTAGGACAACATTATTTTAAGGCATAGATACAAGAGTGTTGCTTTACATGGTGGTTTTCAAGGGTTTTATGTAAGTTCTGTTAATAATGCATGTTGTTACATATCATGCCATTTGACCGAGAAATGGAAAGACTGAAATCTGAGACGATATTAAAATAGTTTAGAAACTTTAAAGAATTATAATAGTTATTTCAATAAAACGACTTCAAATATTTCTTCAAGAAGGAAACAATTTGGAGTTCAAGTTCAGCGGCATAATAACTGAAAACGTACAACAGTACTCTTATTCCCATAACTAAACTATAGATTAGGGTCTTTTTCAGCTGTTGCCATTATAAATCCCCATTCCTAGGGGTGCCAAACTATCATAAAAATTTGCTTTGGGCAATGCTGAGATAAGTTCTTCAAATAATGCATAGGGAATTGTTTTGCAATTCCCACTTGTGTTAGTAGGAGCTATCAAGACAAATCACTCATGGATTCATGGGAGAAAAAGCTCCAGAGTATAAAAAGTTTCAGCCTGAGTATTATCTGGTTTTGATATATATGTCCTCATAAAAACAGGCTCTAAAATAAAATACTTCAAGCTAGTGATCTCAATTATATGCTGGGACTACTAACACTGAGTAGATTGCATTAAAGTGAAGTTTGACTGATGAAGCCTGCAACATAAATTATGCACTAAACTTTTCTGGAAGAATGATAGTTTGGCTGAAGAAACACACGTCTTCAAGACAACAATATTTTTTTTTTTTTCTAATTAATTACATAGACTTTTTTTTATGAGCATTTTTCATGTTATTCACTAATTCAAAACACTGCTTGAACTTCACTTGGAGGTTCATTAGAAGGTGAAGATACAGGTTGGTGTGGTTGAACTGACTGTAAGTGGCTCTGTAAGTTTTATATGGAGCTTCACATTTTCCACTTTGATGTAGATTACAGTGGTAGACCAGCCCATCTTTTGTCTTCTTCTGGGAAAAATTCCATTCCCTCATTCCAACAGCTCACATTTCATACAGTACATCCATGAATCAGGTCAAGGGTTTACGATAAATGAGTGTGCTGATAAAACAACTTGACACACTTCATCTTCTAAAAAATCTGGCTATGTCCCTGCATTCCTCAAGTAGCTAGGCAGTAAAATATACTGGAAACTTCCAGCGAGAACCGTAATTTTCAGTTCTAAGTTCTCCTGGTCATTTACATTAAATATACAATGTCTGAATACTGCAAAAGAAAAGCCACTACACAGGCTGTCAACTTCAGTCAGTTTGGAGTAGTAGCTTAATTTTATGTTCTGAATCACTCACTGGAGGAACTTTTTTTTTACAGACAGTTACAAAACTGCAGAGAAAAGAAAGATTAGCCTTCCAGACTAAAGAACTCCTTTGTGAGCACCACTTTTTCTGCCTACATGTTCTACATTCTTTTCCATAGTTAAGGTTTTCTAAAAGAACAAACTATCAGAGGTAGACTACATCAGCTCAAAGATTTCTCTTAACATAATTACAGGAATACAAGCTCAGCTGGGTTAATGAAAGTGAAGTATTCTGCATATAATAGGTGCAGCTAAACATACTCTTTGTCTTCTATAATTATATATTTCAAGTTCACTTCTTTATGCTTCTTTTCTATACATCTTTCTGGTATACAGAGGGCAGAAACTTCAAATGGTACAGCAGGTGAGATCTCACCAATGTCTTTTACAATTGTCATGCTGCTTTTCTTTACTGCAAGCACCTTACTTGCCACGACCTCAGATTGCATTTGTCATTTTGAAAGCCTCTTCAGATTGGTGGTTCACATATTTTATATGTGAATATATGTGACTGATTAATAGTAGCAAGTTTTATATTCTTCCTCTATTATTTCCACTCTGTAAGCACTGAAGTCCTCCCATTCACCCTAAAACCTCACTCTTCCTACTCTTGTATGTTATCCCATCTCTTTTACTCCAGTGTTCAGTCCTCCATTTTGCTCTGTCTGATAGTCTGGATCTCTTCTGTGTTAATCCCAATTCAGTATCATTGCAAACGATTTTTATAAATTTTCAAAAGTTTTCATACTAGCTGTTTCCCCTAACAGTATCTGCACACTTTTCCTACCCGTACTGCAATTCCTGTGCTAGTCTATCTTAGTTAACTTAACTTCCTTTGGGAATTACTTTGTAGTAAATTTTACATCCAGATATATTTTAGCTACTGCATTTTCTTTGTCTAGAAAACCTATCAATGTAGCCTAGAAATGTACAGCATTGCCCTGGCATCTTCATGAGGTAAGATTACTATGCCTCTAATTATCCATATCACATAGCTCCTTCCTTAAAAATAGGCAACACATTTGTTTTCTTGTACTAAATATGACTCAGAGTCTGATGGACTCCTTAAAAATACGTCCTACCAGATTACTTTTCTAGAGGAAATGATGAGTTCAAATATTAAACCTAAACTTAAGCAAGTTTTTTTTGGTGGACATGTGGAAAATATATTTAAATAATCAGTAGAAAGTTATAAAATTGCATTTTGCTGACCTCTTTGCTTTGCAATAGGTAGAATTTAACTTACTAACTAACTAACTCATTAATATTTATGACCCATCTGTTTTGACTATAGTCTATCAAATTTAAATGAGGCAAAGGATTAAAGCTACAATTTAAAAGCTAAAAACTAGAAAGGCTTATTTTTAACCTTAGGACAGCCCAGAATTTAAATAAGACCAATTGGAACTTGGAATGAATATGAACTCTTAATTTTATTAATTTCCTTATACTGTTGTGCATTGTTCTGAATCACCAAAATATGCTTAACTTCTGAACAGCCTGACTATTTGCTTTGCATTACATGTTATATTTTAAGAAATACATATCAAGTATCACTTGCTAATGGTTTCTGTGGGAGGAGATGAGTAATTAAGGACTTGTGAAATTGGGGCAGCATACGTTTTTATAACTGATAACATAAAGCCACAGGATGGCTGCAGTTCAACAAAGTGCTTAGCTTGCACTGTTCTATAAATAAGCACAGGAAATTAGATTAAAATTTTAAAATTAGATTGTCAAGTTTTTCAAAAGTGACCATAGGATCCATGTGTCTTGCTTTGGGTCCCATGCTGTGACTGACTTTTTGGAATCCTTAAGTTTGGCAATTTTTGTAATTAGTTTTAGAAAGTCTTTTATTTGTCCAACCCGAAAATCTAAAATACATTTTTCAGAAGGATTTATCTAGACTTGGAAAAAAACTCCAAAACAAATAGAACTACTCTTTCAATTGCATTATTGGTAAGACATGTTACATGTAACAGATTATAGGATACACATTTTCTTTAAAAAGGTGGATTATGGTCACTTAAGTTCTTCTGTATTTTTTTTTAAATGTAAAGCATTTATTCATAATATTGATAGGCACAAACTGAGCCTTACATTTCCTCCCTCTCCACTACTGCTTTGTAGTTTCACTTAGAAATATAACGAATGCTTGAGTTTCATTGTTTTTCTTTCCTAAACATTAGAGGAACACAAGTCAATGCAATTTACAGTCTTATAATATCAGACTTCTAAACAAAACAGTCTGTTGTTTAGGACAGAGAAGGGAGGATATGGAGACATTTTTCCTCCTCCAGTGCTGAAAAAGATGTCTGGTACCTGATACTATCAGACAATCCACTCAACATAGTTGAGACACCAAGGCAAGCTTGTAAATATAGCTTCTGACTATGTTGTGAGATTCAGGGGTACTTCCCAAATCCCTTTGAAAGCTCAAACCTTGTTTAGATTTGGTATTAGAATTGAACTTGAGCACCCTGCTCTCTATTACCACTGTTTGGTTTCCAACAGAAAAAAAAAATGTGGGAGGGTGAGCAAGACACTAGTGTGGATGATGAGTGAAATTTTCAAATTACACATTATCTTGACATCTAGACCATGTTTCCTATGCTAGAACAAGCCTGGAAAATACTATATACAGTTTTCTCTTTTGCAGAATAAGAGAGGTGGAAAGATCATGGGCATGTATATCTCATGTATTTTTAGAGCAGAATGAAACAAAAACCCAGGAGAATGAAAATTTATTCCCCTTTTCTAAAATTCTGAAGTCTCTCTTCACTTAGTACTATTTCATAAGTTTAGTTTATGAAAGAAAATAATAAAAAACTTGAACGTAGAAAATGTCCTAATATGTTACACATGAACTTGACTATATATATATATATATTAAATATTCTGCTGCATATATATGTATGGTACTCTTAATGGAAACAATTATAAACTGGAAGTAAAAGCCATGTCTAAATTAGTGCTATCTCAGTCTTCTTACACACAAGGCAAAATTGCTGCACAATTACAAGTTACCAATACTTTTTGATTTTTCTTAATTTTATTACTTTACCTGATAGTGCAAAAATATTTGTTGTACACAGTGTTTGTTTGTTATAAGATTTTGAGCCAACTATTAAAACAACATTAATCTATTTTGCTTTTAAGTGAAGCACTATTTCAGGTCACGCTTTCCCTCTGTAAGTGGCTGTCACTTCAGCTAACATCACCAACAATGTTATTTTTCCTGCACTGTAATTTCTTTAAGCATGACTGTTTTCTTATTGCACGCAGCTACATTTTCTTATTAGAATAATATGTGCTGCATGTAGAAATAAACCTATGCATATAATACTTTATTAGAAATATTTGTTAGAATTAGCTAAGTGATGGCTTGGTGAAAAGAAATGTCTGAATTTATTGGGTAAAAGCACCATAGAAATATATTATGCTTTTATATAATTCCACATTAAAATTGGAATTATCCGTTTATCTCAAACTACCATTATTTCAAGAGCATTTTCTGATTCCTGTTCCATTTGTATAGATTTTTTTTTTCCCTAAGACTCTTCGCAAGATGTGTATCTATGACAAGCTTTTTATTTTACTAGTAGGAGGAGTGATCCAGACAGACATTGTATCAGTATCTCATTTCCTGTCATCTGCAGGTGTCTATTATCATACGGGAAGAAATTTGTTCATAGCATTCAAATTATTTCACTTGGTTTGGATGGACAGTCTTGTTGACTTGTTTCTTGTCAAGACACTGATAAGAATCAATTAGAACACAATCTATGCTATGCACATGAAGCCAAGGTGGTCACCACAGTACACTACGTATTATACATCACCGCTTACATCTAAATGTGAGAAAGAAGAGTCAATGCCTTGTACTTTCAGATTTCTAGCAATGTAACATTCTTGGTCTCCTGGTTCTCAGAACATAAGGAACATAAATCTTGCATGAAAAATACCATGTAGTGTTTCCAGGGCATAATACCTGTTTAAGTTGTCATGACACAAATTAAATCAACATGACTATCACATTAGACACCCCTGGAGGATTTGGTTTAATAAATCTCAGCACCCTTCAGTTCAGGGTTTACAAAGTTAATCTTTGATTTAGGCTTTAGTTTATTTATCATCAATTTATTGCTCAGTTATGTCTAATTTCAATGTGCTATATACACAGTATTTTATTATCTCACCTTTAAATGAATTAATTGCTTCCAAAACAGTTGCTCCATCTTCATGGATCCACAAGGCAAGCAGGACAAGTGACAGCACCAGTGCTCATCTTTCCATGTGTACCAAAGCTATCAATTGAAGTATCTGAGCTTGTTCTTGAATTTAGATTTGTTAGTCATCCACACTGTTTACAAAGTTAAATATGGGCATACATTAGCTCTCTGAAGGGGTGGGAGACTGGATATGCTCAGGGCTTTAGTATGGGCTCAAGCTTTTTTGTTTTTATAACTTGCAAAGGACAAAAAATGCACAAGTGCATTGTCCTCCAGTGACACAGTCAACATTCTGGTCCTGTGTTTTTTGGAGCCTGAAGAGAGAGCTTGATGTAATGCTTGAACCCAGTCTAGGCTTTGCTCCCCTGTCCTTATACAGCATGAACTTGAATGGGCATGGAGAGACTATTTCTACAGCACTGTTGTTAGTAAATCATAAGGATTTTATCTTCAAAACATGGACATGAGCAGATTGAGCTCCCTTGCTTCTTCTAGCAGTCACAGGAGGGAAACCATGCAGGAAAGAAGTGAACTGGAAGAACAATAAAGCAGCAGAGAGCACTCTGTGGGCACTCATAGATCCTTCTGCAGAATCTGTGATATCCAAGTTGGAGCTGATGGTCCTTTTATGGCTCCCTAACTTCTCTTGATGTCCATGGTCTGTGGAAGTTAATACAAGAAGGCAGCATGCAACTGGTTTTATCTATTATTAATACCAGTTACACTGCACAATCTAAGTGCATAGTTGCAATACATGGGAAGTAGTTACCATGTAACATGTATTTATATTACTCAGAAATTAAGCCTCTGTGACAGTTTCTAGTTAGACATAAAAATATATTCAGTTGAGCCCAAGCATTCAAAGTCTGTGTTCTGGCAGATCTTGAGTTTACTATCATGGGTGGGGACTGTGCCATTTAGACTGGATATAGCAACAAAAAAATTCAAACCCACAGGTCCTGACAGGTCTAGTTTTGTAGTGTGGACAGTGTAGCTCTTAAATGTGGGAAAATCCTGAATCTGATCAGGTCTACACAATTCAGCTGGATCCAGATGTTGCTGTTTTCTCATTCTTCAAACAAAGGTAGAATAGTAGCAATGGATACAACAAAATGGGAAATAGATTTATAGCAAGACTTAATGCAGTATAAGCTAACTTGCACCTGCCAACTTAATCTGTGTATTTTGCTATTATCAGCTTCTTCTCTAAGGAATAAACTCAACCCTGTCTTGGAGTTATCAGTGACATTCATTTTTCCTACTGGAAAATAATTCTTGTTTCTGGTTCCCCTTTCTTGCCAGCTACTCTTCTGCTTTCTCTGCCCAAACTTTCTCCAACCCTTTTCATTTTCACTGGAGAATAGTCGTTCCTTTGTCTCCTATCTCTCCACCAGCTGTCAGAATCGAATTTAGCATCTACATAACTCAATGCAATGGAAATATAGTAAGGTGGATTCTACGTGCTATACAGAATAGAATTAAACAAAATTGCATATACTTGCAAAAAGTAGCTTTTAGACCCATCCTTTATTTCTTGCTCATTGGGATAAAACAGAATTTACTGGTTCTTAAAAAAAAAGTAAACTTCAATTATTTTTTTTTTTTAACAAAAGG
>JAOEGS010018777.1:0-26802 GCA_025447755.1 Corythornis vintsioides
TGCAAGTTGGAGCACAAGAGGTTTAGGGTCAACACAAGAAAGAACTTTTTCTCAGTGAGGGTGCCAGAGCTCTGGAAGGGACTGCCCAGGGAGGTTGTGGAATCTCCATCTCTGGAGACACTTAAGACCTGCTTGGATCTGTTCCTGGGTGACTTGGTCTAGGTGATCCTACTCTGGCAGGGGGGTTGGACTAGATGATCTTCTAGGCCCCTTCCAACCGCTAATATCTATGATTCTATGATTCTATGATTTTGCTTCAGCTGGTTGGGTGTGGCAACAGGAGGACTGGTAGTTTGTGAACTTCTCACCCAACTCCTGGGAGCGTGGCCTGGACTCTGCCAGTGGGGGTAGGGATGTGTTTATGTCCTGAAAAAGTGTGTGAACAGAGGGGTGTGGATTGGACCAGCAGGGGGGGCAGGTTGATGCTAGGCCAGAGTTGTATAAATACCTGAGAGAGCCATGAGGTTCAGTGTGCACACGGGCATTTTGGGTGTGCATCCAGCGCTATTATGCTTCATTCCACGGATTTTGTCCCTGAATATGTGTATGGACTTTCCTGGTTCACAGTTCACAAGCAAGTTTCATTATCACCTGGTGCACGCAGACCATTCATGGGGGTTGTGCAGGCGGCACAACCTTGATCTGCCTGCCTATGGCTTTATCTGTGCAGGAATGACACCTTTTGTGCATCCAGACGGCATCATCCCACCAGGCATAGTTTTGCCACAAGCACCTGGAGGGTTTCAGACACAGCCTTGTGTATTTAATAGTCATGTACAAGGTGGCGTTTCTAGGACTAAGACCCTTTACCTAGAGGGGTGAGGAAACATTAGGCTTTCTAATATGTTGTAGTATATTTAGTGCATTCTTAGTATTGAACTTTAAATAGGTAGTTTGCTTGGGCCTCCCAGTCATGATGGCCTTGCTAACAACTAGCTACCATCTCTCTTTTGTGCACCGCAGGTACTGCTTTGCTTGCTGGCATACTTTGTAATAAATTACAAGTGGTATAGTATTCTTTAGGGAGTGTGAAGTGACCTGGTGCTGACAAGAAGGGAGAAGAAGGAGGATTCCCAAGGACAACTGTACCCATCTGGTTTTGAGGCAAACAGCTCCAATCACGCATGCGTTGGAAGAGAGGTGAAATGTTCAAGCTGATGAAGACTTTGAGCCTTCCTCCCCCAAGACCCCTGCGACCACCAGAAGAATCCCTATTATTTACTGAGCATGCACAAGGATTGCACAAGCAAAATTCCTGGATTTGATTGATTTAGGCACTCCCTTTGTTAGCACACTGTCAATATGTATAAGATAATGCTATATAAAGTGTACAGTGTGAGAAACCCAGGCACTGGTAGACTCCCAGACCAGGTAGACTCCCAGACACAGCAGACAGGAGCTGTGTTCAGGACCTGGTTTCTGGTACCAAATTCAGGAACACAAAGGTTGGGATCAAAAACAGAACAGAGTTCTTCTCAGATGTTCTGAGGAACGTATCAAAATAGAAACTGAGTCAAACTGAGCAAAGTTGGCAAAGAGAGGGAGACCCTCCTGATCCCTCAGCTTTATACAAAACATGACATCTGGGATGGAATCCTTTGTTGGTCATTTTGGGGTCACCTGTCCTGTCTGCTCCTCCTGCAGGTGCGGCCTTTCACTTTCTTTACCCCCCACAAGATCCAGCAGTGGCCTGGGTCTGCACAGCAATCCTTGGTAGTAACTAAACATGGGCTGTTATCACTGCCAGAAGCAGACACTGTCTGCAGAAACATGCTGCTTACCTCAAAAAGTGCAGTTGAAAGAACTGAGTTGAAATATAAAAATCACTGAACAGAATTTGTTCTGTTCTCACTCTCAAACCTGGACAACATTACATAGGATTGCATCCAGGTAGGTTTTGAGTATCTTCAGAGTTCTGCAGGTGTGATCCAGTGCATGGTCAGAAGTGGTTTTGCTGGTTTCAGGCAGCAGGTATTCTTTGGTTTTTTTTATGTTCCAGCAGGATGCTTTAGTGCAGCAGGAAGGAAGAGAAATTAATGCAAACATGCTATAATGGCGTTGTGCGTTCTCCTCCAACTAAACAGCATATGGGATATGGAGTCTACTGTGTTAGCTTCATGTGGACCGGACTCTAGCCAACGAGGTGAGGCCAAGAGGATTCGTTACGTGCCTAGGGTTAACTGTGGCGCGCATCAGCAGCCGTGGGCTTAGCAGCAGGCGCGGGAGCGGCGCAGGCCCCGCGCGCCCCCTCTGGCAGTCCGAGCTGCACCACGTGTCGGCGCGGGGCTTGTCGGGAAGGGGCGGCCCCTCTCCCTGCGCGGCGCTGCCTCGGCCACGCGGTGTTGCCATGGCGGACGGGGATGGTGCGTATGGAGGGAACTGCCGGGATTGCTGCCTCGCCCCGCCGGGCGCCATGTGGATGGGCGGGAGGCGACTTAGGGAACGGTGGAAGCGTCCGCTCGGCGCTTGGGGCTGTTCTTGGCGCCGCGTTGGGGAGGGTCGGTGTTTTGCGCCTTCCTGGGCCTGCTCGGCTCCCGGCGCCGGCGGGCCGGTGGAGGTCTCAGCGGGGACGCTTAGCATGTCGCTTCCGTAGGTTCCAGCGTGAAGAAGCGGCGGAAGAAGGAGAAACGGGTGCTTCCTGATGAGGATGTAGCGGTGAGTGAGGGTCTGTGGACCCCGCGGGGGAGTGCTTCGGGCCGGGTTCGGGCTGCCTGGGAGCTTCTCCAGCCCAATCCGTGGCGGGACGGTCCGTGGGGCTGGCGATAGTGCCTCCGAGTGGTGCCCAGATCGGTTTCCCCCCCATCACCTGAAGGAGCGTGGTCGCCTTATGTGTAAAGGCTGCGCCTGCCTTGCGAACAGCAGAGCGTTTCTGGGCGAATTGCGCTGCGTGACCCTGCTTTTGGCAGGGCGGTTGGACTCAATGATGTTTAGAGGTCCCTTCTACCTCCTAACATTCAATGATTCTGTGATTCTTCGGCGGCGGTTCATGGGCCCGTGGAGTGATGCATGGCTGCACTATTGAGTGTGGGCCTCCGGGTTTTCTGTAACTGATTTTGGGTATTTTCATCCGCCCTCAGGACATTCAGCACACGGAGGAATTTTTCATCAAGCCTGAGTCCCGGATCCCACAGCTGGACACGTCTCAGTGGCCCTTGCTGCTGAAGGTAGAGTTGAGTTGTAGACAACCTCGTGGCCCATTCTTACTGCTGTTCCTGCTTTTGTTCTTTGTCGGGGGGGCCTGTGGAGTTGCAGGGCTTCCTCTGTGTAACCATGCTGCTAAGAAACAGCATGTGTGAGACTTAACCATCTGCATGCAGAAATCTTGCTATAAAGTTTGTGTATCAGTATAATTTTCATGTCTTCTTTCTTGAGCTTACCATCTTCTGTAAAGACACCACCAGATTTCTTCAGCTATTTATTTCAGTCTGACCATGGCCTGTGGTCTGTGTTCGGAGCTTTTTTTTGTGCTGAGTTTGTGGGGAGCAGTGGATTTATCCTGTGCTGTAATGATTGGTATTCTGCTGCTTTTCTATTTCTTTCAGGTCAAGACTTCCATCTCTTTCTGGAAAACACTTGTGGTTTCATTGTTGAGTTATTTTAATTTTGGATGAGGTTCTTTCACTTAAGTGTATAAATTGGACATTGCATAAATGGGGAGGTGTACTGGGGCAAAGCAATGCTGAAAGCAATGTGAGCTCAAGAACACTTGTAATTTTTGAATTTTTACTTGGATTTATAGAATTTTGACAAGTTAAATGTGATGACAGCACACTACACACCTCTTTCTTCTGGTGCTAATCCCCTGAAGAGGGAGATTTCGGACTACATTAGGTGAGTGCAGTAAGGGCCAGAGTATTTTTTTGGGTTTTTTTTCCTAGTTAATATTTTTGTTGTGCATTCCCCTTGTAGTTCTCTGCTCAAGTTGGTGCTTTGATACTAATGACTAAATGTCTAAATAGGACCTCTCAGTAATTTCCTGGAAGATTTCTTTGTTGTGGGATTGAGGATGTGGATGGGCATACAAACACTCTGGGGTCCTGTGGAAAGTCTTTTGGCTTGCTAGGCTTTGAGCCTTGGAATGAGTTTGTACAATTTATTTTGATTCAGTGATGAGCAGTTTGGGGAGAAGATAATTATTTGACTGTGCAGTATATCACCTGTGTTCAGAGTAGCTTGATTTTTTTCTCACTGAGAGATCTGTGAGGCTCATCATTTACTTAAGTGTATAGAAATAGATTTCTTTGTCGCCATGAGAAATATTGTCAGTGTTTTTTGTGTTCTTGCTGTGTTTTCCCTGATGCTTAACTTCTCTCTGCCATTTGGAATGATAGGTCTGGCTTTATTAACCTTGACAAACCTTCCAATCCATCCTCCCATGAGGTGGTTGCGTGGATCCGACGCATCCTTCGAGTAGAGAAGACTGGACACAGTGGCACTCTGGATCCTAAGGTGACTGGGTGCCTCATTGTGTGCATAGAGAGGGCAACCCGACTGGTCAAATCTCAGCAGAGTGCAGGTATGTTTGTTGCCTGGAACCATTTATAGTCTTGAATGAGGAAGTGGAGAGTTCTTTTGGAGAAAAAATGGAGATTTGCAGCCTTTGTCTTCAGTGCCTTGCTTAAGGATTGTTTATCCTTCTTGCTTCCATGATGGCTTAGTATTTTTTGATTGCTTTTCTGGGGCCTGTAGTACTTTAAGTTGGTGAAAACACTTCTGACAGACCGGTTTCATGTACTAACTGAACTTGCAGCCTCAGCCTTTACCAGTCCAGTGAACTACAACTTGAAGAAATAAATGTTCCTTAGATTTATGCTGTTGGAATAATAACTCCTTAATAAACTGTGTGCACTTATTAGGAGAGGTGGCTGTGAAAATTTCAGGGCTCTATGGATGTGTGGCTGTGAAGCAGTGTGTACCATGTGGTTGACATTAAATGTAAGTGGCCACTCCTCACTGCTCTTGTCGTTCTTTCAGGCAAAGAGTATGTGGGAATTGTTCGGCTGCACAATGCAATTGAAAGTGAGGCTCAGCTTGCCAGGGTAAGTCTCAGCATTCTCTTACCATGCTGGCACTTTACAGAGTGTTTTGCATTGGTGGGAGATGAGAAGGTAGGAGCAGAGCTCAGGTGCACTCTGTGTGTGAGGTGATGACAAAGTTTATCCATTCTCTGAGTGCAGTGGTGCTGCCCTCCTGCAATACCCCGATTCCTGTTCTAGGCTCTGGGTGCTGTGCAGCCTCCAGAGACCCTCTAGTCTCCCAGTGTCCTACTGGGGGCTGGTGTGGCATATGGCTGGCTGCCTGCAGGAATGCAGTGATGCTGACAGGGTTGGAGTCCCTCTTTGCAGGGCTCTGTCCTCACTTAGATGAAACATGATGTCTGATCACATAGTGCTACCTGTTGAAAAAGCCCAGCACTCCTTCCTGGCAGCTGGGATAGCATGATTACTGGTTCAGATTGGCTTTATTTAATAGGACGTAATTAAATTATTATGAACCTTATTGTTTCTTACTGTGGAAGTGGTTGTACTCCTATGTTAAGGCACATGTGAGCTGTTACTTCTGCTTTTACCCTCAGGCAATAGAAACTTTGACAGGTGCACTGTTTCAGCGACCTCCCCTCATTGCTGCTGTCAAAAGACAACTGAGAGTCAGAACCATCTATGAGAGCAAGCTGGTGGAGTATGATCCTGAGAGAAGATTAGGTAAAATGGGGATTTCCTGCCTTTGTCCTATTTAGTTAGCAGCTGATAAAAATTTCTGTGAAGTGCTGTTTTCTATTTTTGGCAGATGTCTTAAGGCCCGAGTTCTTGCCTTGTCAAGCAGTCACTATCTCATGCATTACTTTGGTGTGCTGTGAAGCAAGCAACCTTTTTTTTTTTACTGGTGCAGCTTTCTTTGAAGAGCCAAATGATGTCACTTTAGATGGCATGAGCACTTGGTGCAGAGATGACCTTCATCTATCACCCCAGGCTGATGGCTCTATTGGGATTAACAGCTTCTCTCAGAGGGAGCTTCTAGATGTGGCTCATTTCTAGATACATGTTTTAATACTCTTCTGTGCTATTCTACATTTCAGGTATCTTCTGGGTGAGCTGTGAAGCAGGCACCTACATCCGAACACTCTGTGTTCACCTTGGTTTGCTGCTTGGTGTGGGGGGCCAGATGCAAGAACTCCGCAGAGTGCGCTCAGGCATCCTGGGAGAGAAGGTAGAGTGATGGCTTTAATTTTAGCCAGCAGATTTGAAATTCAGAATTGCAGGAGTTCCTTGGAACTGCATTGAAGTGTTAGAGAAGGTTCATGGTGGCTGGGACACGGGAGCTCTTTCTGTAGGTGATCAGTAACCAAAGTGTTGAGTTCAGTTCAGGGTGTTGCCCCTGTTCTGATAATTAAGCTTTGGGACAGTGAGTGAGTGGGATGTGCACCATGGTGACTATAAGTTTGGTTTATGTCACCTGTGTTTCTCAGCCTACAAGCCATGCACATGCTATGACTTCAGGTGTGTGAGCTTTCTGCTTAGCAATCTGTGACTGCTTGGTGTCAGGGCACAACGGAGGGAAATGAGCCTAGGAGATGCAGTCTTGTGTGATCCTGACCACTTGTACAGTCTTTCCAGTCTGATTATAGCTGCTGGATCCTGCTGTTGGTCCAAACTCCACAACTAATTTCTTAACTTGCAAAGCAGGAGTGTTATAGTGCAAGCACCTCCCTACCCACCTGTGTTTGTATCACAGATGTCATGACTGGCAGCCATTTCTGAATTCCACATGTTCGGTGCTTACAGCTGCGTTGAGAATTTATGCCATGTTACAGATTGAAGAGCTGGTTAATGTACTACTCATTATTCTTTGTCTAGAAGTCCCAGGTATTTGTTTAACTTTGTTCCTATTTCAAAGTTTCATGAGGACAGACCATGTGCACTGAATCCATGGGGCTGTCTGAGATTAGGAAGGTTGAAGTCTGAGGTAGCTTAAGTCAGGCTGACTTCAAGCTGTTGATGGGAAGTATTCTTGCCTCTTATGTTGCTTTTGTGATGTTTCCAAGTTGGATGTCTTGTTTTTCATTCAGCAAACAGTATGCTGAAAGTGTTGGTGTTTAGATGTTTTCTTGTGTGTTTTGATTTGACATCTAGTAAGAGTTTAGAGGGGTTGTATCTTTGCAGGACAATATGGTGACTATGCATGATGTCTTGGATGCACAGTGGCAGTATGACAACAACAAGGATGACAGCTACCTGAGAAGAGTTATCCTGCCCTTGGAGAAACTGCTGACTTCACACAAGCGGCTAGTCATGAAAGACAGTGCAGTGAGTTCCTGAGATAGTGTCAGCTGACAGCCAGGACCTGCAAAGTGTATCTGAACTTCTACAGCTAATATAATAAATGTGGCATCAGGATTCACAGTGCTCAGCACTGTCCTCATTGTAAACTGTATAGGACTTAGCATAGGGCACTTCCACATCATTGGTAAGATGCAAGAGCCAAGAATTAAGTGTCACAGAAAATGCTCTCATTTGAAGAGGATGCTTGGTGGTTACAAGAGATCTGCCTCACAAGTTGTTGTGATTGGTGTTTTGCTTTGCTTACTTTTTCTAAAGTCCCCCAAGTTTTATATAGTGATCAATAAGAAGTAGGTACATAGGGATGTTATTGCTGGAATAGTAATGGCAATGATAAGATAAAATATTAGAGGCACTTCTTAACTTGTTTTTATTTTCTAATAGCTCATAAGCTCTCATTTTCAGGTTAATGCCATTTGCTATGGGGCCAAGATCATGCTCCCTGGTGTCCTGAGATATGAAGATGGTATTGAGCTTAATCAGGAGATTGTTGTCATCACCACAAAGGGAGAAGCTATTTGCCTAGGTATGACAGTCCTTGTTTTTGTGTCCAGCTAACTGCAGAAATATGCCTTTATTGGAGCAGTCTATTAACGAGTCCTCATGGCTAAAGGTTTTAAATACAGCTTCTTGATGGGAAATGTGTTAGTATGGCCCAAAGCAGCTGGTATTTGGCATGATGTTAAGTCCTTGGCAAGGTGTGAGGATTACCTCAGCCTGTTCTGAGCTGCATGATGCTCAGATGTGCTCTGTGTGTGAGGTGATGACAAAGTTTATCCATTCTCTGAGTGCAGTGGTGCTGCCCTCCTGCAATACCCCGATTCCTGTTCTAGGCTCTGGGTGCTGTGCAGCCTCCAGAGACCCTCTAGTCTCCCAGTGTCCTACTGGGGGCTGGTGTGGCATATGGCTGGCTGCCTGCAGGAATGCAGTGATGCTGACAGGGTTGGAGTCCCTCTTTGCAGGGCTCTGTCCTCACTTAGATGAAACATGACGTCTGATCACATACTGTTACTTGGCATATCACTCTTCCTGGGCAGATCAGTGTAAAAGGACTTAAGCAGAATTTGAATAGTCTCTGTTCTAACCAAGGTCTTCAAAGAAGCTGTGCTGACATACTGTACAGATTGTCATGCTGCATGGTGCTGAAGGGCCTCACACTTTGTCCAAACCCATTGGACTGAGGGGCCTTGGAATTGTAACACAGCCAGGCTGTTCCAATCTGGTGTTTTGCTTTCTGCACTCTGCTTATCTTGGGGTTTTAAGAGCTGAAAAAGGTACAGCACTGCTCCCTTTTGTAGTGGTGTGGTTTTTTTTGCTGCCTGGAAGTGCATCAGCAGTTTCTCACAGAGCTCTTGCCATCCACTGGTGGTGGTGTTGCTGCTTTGGGAAATGGCTTGTCTCACTGCATTCACTGATCTAGGACTCATCTTCTAGTGTAAACTGGAGAAGCCTGTGTTTATGTTGTAGTTAATCCATGACTGAGGCACTTGCTGCTTTTGAGCAGGGCAGCTCTCAAGTGTTAGTCCAGAATTTAACTTCCAGTGAAGTTTTTGGGTAAAGTGGCACTGGTGGGGGGGTGTTGTTCCTCTTGGTGTCAAGAGAGGAAGAACAGGAGGCTCCTGTGTTGCTGTTGCAGTTTTGATGTTTACAGTTGATACACTCTTCTGCCTGCTTCTCTAGCTGTTGCCTTGATGACCACAGCAGTCATTTCTACCTGTGACCATGGCATTGTGGCAAAGATCAAGAGAGTGATCATGGAAAGAGATACCTATCCCCGCAAATGGGGTCTTGGTCCCAAGGTGAGTGGCTTTGGGGTGTGGTCAGTTCCAGGGTGGCAGGGAGAGCTCCACAGCTGTCAGGATATGAGATTCTGAACCCCTTGAGCAGATCTGCACCCATCTTCTCCAGGGTCTCTCTGATTCTGCTGTGCTTTCCTGGATGATGGCTCTTCACACTGTGGGAACTGTGCCAGCTCATTGCCCATGGGAGTGAGGCTTTCCAATGGAGCCTGGGCAGTTTTACCAGCAGCTGCCACTGGTGCACAGGTGTGGGTTCCTCATGTCAGTACAATAGCTGGTAAAGAGTCAGATGATGTGAAGTGCATAGCATTAGCACTCTGTGCAAAGATGACCTTCATCTATCACCCTATCACTGATGGCTCCCAAGGCTATGGGCAAGGAGATGCTTTTCCTTGTGCTGCAACTGTAGCATTGCCAGAATGCAAACTTCTGGGAGACACTAAATTGTGCCTGAAGGACAGGAGCAGTGAGAACACCCATTATTGGGTTCCTCTCCTGTCTCAAAGCATGGAAAGCAGCAGGTCAGCACTGCTAGCTTTCCTGCAGTCAGACTGGTGTTTCACTGTGGCAAGCTCAAATTTAGAACTCTGTCAAGTTGCTGTGGCTTATTCCATTATTGTGGTTCAGGTGAAATGTAGAAAGCTGTGGGGATGTGTGTATATCTGTGCTGTAGCAAATGTGAGGTAATGAGGGCCAGTTGAAGTGTCTTGGAGTCATTAGAAAAGCCTTGAATTTGCAAATGGAATAATTAAGCTGAAATGCAACATACCATTTAGCTGAAGAAGCCCAAAGATCTGAGCTCCATTATGTGCAAAGTAATGTTATTCTGCTCTTCTTACTTCCTCCACAAATTTGCCCTTACTTTCTGATGAAGATGCTTCCTTTCTGAGAATTGTAGGATGCTGTGCGGAGGGTCACAGGTGTGGAGGGCCTTTTTGTGATTTCTTAGAAAATCCCTGGAGAAGTGTTAAATTGGTAAAGCTGTAGTTGTTGGCTTGGTTTAACCCTGGATTACCTCCTCTTAGGCTGAGTGGCTGAAGCCCCAAGGAGGATTTCTCCTTCCTGGAGCTTCAGTATGACTTGTTGCATGTTGCTCTTAGGCCAGTCAAAAGAAGATGATGATACAGAAGGGTCTGTTGGACAAGCATGGAAAGCCCAATGAGAGCACCCCAGATTCCTGGAAGAAGGAGTATGTGGATTACAGGTGGGTACAATGTGGTTTCTGCATGGTGGACAGAGGGGAGCCCTGTTCAGCAAGGGCTGGGCTGGGTGCTGCCATTTGTGCTTGGAGCATGTTAGGTCTCGCCTAATGCAATTTCCTCTCCTACTCTTGAGGTGTGGTGGCATTTCTTGCAATACCAGGGTATGTGCTGCTAGTGAGCAGTGCTGGATGGAAGGGCCCTGAGCAGACAGTTATCCCTTTCTAGCCTGTGCTTGTGGTTTTAGAGGGAGTCAGTCTGCTAAATTAAATGGGTAAGGCCCTGCTGTTATGCAGCCCAGCTGGCCCTGGTGTAGGCTGCAGGTCTTCCCCACATCCTCCTGTCCACTCAGCACATGGCACAGGTCATGGAACCCTTGTGTATGGGACAGGGCTTTTTACTTGTAAAGTGGCATAAGGCAGTATCTGTCCTGCTCAGCTTGGGGATCTTCTCTTTCAGGGATGCTTCAAAGAAAGAGGCATCTGCCACTCCCCGAGCTGTTTCAGAGCTGGAGAGGGCTCCAAAAGTGAGTACTGTTGGTGTTCTCTGGCTGTAAGGTTGTTTGGGCTCTGTTACGTGTTCATTTAGACGGCTGGAATTAGGTGCTGGATTGTGTGCTGCTTTTGTTGGTTGTTTTATAGGGGAAGGTGTTTCATATTCTGGGAGCTTAGTGTCCTGATGTGTGTTGTGGTTGCATGGTTCATGAGCTAGATGTAGGGTGAGTTGTTTAGGACCTTGCCCTGAATATTTGTCTTTGGGATATTGTACTTTGGTACGAGTCTTGTAGGACAGTATGAGAGTGAGGAGCTCTGACTTGTGCTGTACAAGCTGCAGCATCTAAGGAAACTGGTTATATGGAGCCACAATGGAGGTTTGTTTTGCTAGAGAACCCTTCTGGAGACTGTGCACAGTTGCAGAAATGTCCATGCAAGAGTTGTATCTTTTTCTCTGAAGTCAGAGCTTGTGCTGCAATTTAGGGTTGTAAGTTAGGGCTTGTGCATATACTTGAAAAGATACAGTGGTGTTTCAAACTCTTTACAATACAGGAAACACTGAGAAATACAGGGTGCAAGTCTGAGATAGCATATGCTGGAAGGCACCACTGTCAGTTTGTAGCTCACCCTCTTGCTTAAAAGTATTAACTGCAAATTTTGATTGAATCAGGCAAAATAGGTGCAACAGGCTTGCAAATGGTTTTCCCATCACTTGAACTCTTTTGGAAGATGGTGTATCTGACAGTGTGTTCCCCTAACAGAGGAAACGAGAGTCAGAGAGTGAAACTGAGGAGGCTGTGACTCCACCATCCCCTGCCACCCCACCATCAGATGAATTGAGCAAAAAAGAAAAGAAAAAAAAGAAGAAAGAAAAGAGGGCCAAAGAGGCAACTGGGAGTGAGGGAGAGCAAATAGAAGTGGTATGTAAATGGGTGCTGTGATGGCATGGTCCAAGTGTGGGAGAGATTTCTCTCTCTTCTCCAATACCTCCAGGATAAATGCATCAGCATCCTGCTGTGCGTGTCCTCAAAGTGCCATGTTCTCCCACAGGCAAGAGAAAGATGTCTGTATAGGTGCAGTTGTAAAATGAACTGGTTAAGTGTGGTGGGAGATTGGGCAGGTGAGGCTTATGGGGAAAATCTGCAATGGGGCAGTGATGGGGTGAGCAGCCATCTGTGTCCTGAGGCAGATGGTGGGTATATGTTTCTGGCTGACCACCTTGGTGCTCTGGTGCCCTATAATTGTGGGAGGATGACACCTTGCATGGCATGGCACTGGCATTCAGTCTAACACAGAGTGCTTGTATGGGTGCAGGGGAGGACTGTGGCCTTGGGGAACCTCTACAGTATCTGGAGTGGGGTTGCTCATCCTGAAATGAGCAGTGAGGGATTTCTGTTCTGATTCCTTCCTGACCTTCCCAACCTTTTCACAGACCAGTGAGACCACCAGCAAGAAGAAGAAGAAGAAGAAGAAACAAAAGGAGGTAGAAGAGAGCTCAGAGTAAGCAACTGGATCTGTTCAAAGCAGGCAACCTCATTGTCAGGGAGGAAGGAGTCAGAGGTTTTGAGAAAAAGAGGACTGACTGTGTAGCAGAGGGGCCAGGAAGTTCCAAGTTCCTTTTTCTGCTGTTTATATGAGTGAGTGGGTGTGTTTACCCAGGATATGCCTTGCTCAGGTATCCCTCCACATCCTGTTTTAAGGGTTGCCAGAGAACAGGATGCCTGACTGCTCCTGCACCGGACTGCTCTCTAAATCTCAATACCATGATACCAATAGAAGTGGTATCGTCAAGGAAGCTGTAGCTCCTGGTTTTATTTTATGTCTCTTGTTTTCACCTTGAGAGGGAGGAATAATGTTTCTCCCTTCCATCTTGTCCTGCCTCTTCCTTTTCTTTTGGGTCTGGAGCTGGTGGATGACAGTTGCAGAATGCGTTGGTGTTTGGCTTTGTCATGGCCCATCTTAATGGGTCTGGATGGGGACAGTCAAATCAGTTGTTTGAACAGCTGTGGTTTGTTTCAACCTGGCCATATACTTGGCTTGATGCTTCAGTAATTGTAAAAAAAAAAAATCCGTAAGGATTAGAACATTAAATTCTTACTTTTCACTTTATATTGCGGGATGGATCTGTTTGTTAGTTGTTGACTGATCCCCAGGCTTGGTGCCCTAGTGAGCTTCTTATGTGTACTTCCAGTGTGTACTTCTTGCTGGCTTTTTTTCTTCTCCTAGTTGCTGGTGTGGGGCTGCAGTGCTTTCTGTTGCCTTCCTTTTTTTTTTGATACCAAATATGCTCTGAAGGCTAGAATTGGGGTGGGTAGAAGTGACTAAAAGGTGGCTAACAAGTATGCACCTCTAAAGGGCTGATAGGACCAGAGTCCTTGCGAGGAGAAGTTTGTCCAGAGGCAGCTCTGAAGAGGTACTGGGTATAGGGCTTGAGTAATTGCAGAAAGACTTGTCCCAGTTTCCTTACCTTTTGCCCCCAGTGAGCCATCTCCAAGTATCTCCTCTGTCACAGGTGTAGGGCTGAGACAGGATCTTAGCACCATTTAATGGGGAAGAATCCAGGTTGCTTTCTTCCAGGTTTCATCCCTGCAGAGATTCTGTTAATGTTTGTCTTAGCCTCGTGCATTTTTTTTGTCTTAACCATCTTAACTTTTCTCCCTTTCAATGCCATTGATGCAGGCAGTGGGGCCAGCAGCTGGTGGCTGTCAGAACCTGAGCAGAAAAAGAGAGTCCATTTTTATTTACTTTTTTTTTTTTTTAACATAAAAATAAAACCCTATTTTTTGAACAAGTTATTTTCTTGCTTACCTGGCTTCTAAGAGGTCTGTGGTCTGTCCATGGGGAGAGTGGCAGCTTAATTCATGTGCTTGCTTCTGCCCAGCTTTTGTGCTGCTCACCTGAAGATGGTGGTGGTATAGAGACATGGTCATATTGATGTGGACCATTACTAGAGGGGCTTTTGTTGCTGGTCAGGACTTCAGTTGACAACTTTACACTTCCCTAAAACCCAATGGGTTGTGTGCCTGAAAGCAGTGTTCCATTTCCTCCTTTTCCTGTGCTGGAATGAGCTCCTGGAGAGATCTGACTGACTGGAGCAACTGTTTGGTACTGGCCTGCCTAACCTTGAATGTGCTATGGTCAGGAAGTTGGGAACAGCCTTCCAGTTGCAAGCAAGTGCTTTGCCCAAGAAGTAAAACACCAGTTACAGCAATGCTTCAGCACACATTTATTGCTGCTTATTGTTTCCCTGCAGTGGATCAGAATGAACGTCCCTATTGCACATCAACAGATTTTATTTTTGGCATTCCTAAAAAAATTGCACAAGACTTTAACCCCCTTCCCCTTGCTGACAGCTCAATGCACAAATGTGATTTTCACCTAAATGATGGCTATAGTTTGCCCAGGAGCCATGGTGATGCTTCCTGGATATGGGTCACGGTAGGACTTGTGCCTCAGTACATTCCTGCAGAAGGAACCCCTCTGAGTGGGTGAATTTTATGTTTGCATACAGTGTGCAAGACACCCTAGAGTCTGGAAAACATGACTGGATGATCTTTGTAAAGACACTGTTTCTACTGCATGCAACAAATACCTATGGCTGGATCTAATTAACATTTTGAACTCTCCTTCTGGGGTTTGGTTTGTGGGACTTCCTCAGCTGCTGCTGATTTTCTTCAGCCAAGTGGCAACAATCTAAGCTGCATGGGTAAGGATTTACAGTGAGATATTGCAACTATGGTTGCATGAGATGAGTCAGAAAACTCCAGCCTCAGAATGCAGGGTGAGACCTGCCTGGGGGTGGGTGTGCTCCATGCCACCTTTGTCAAATACACACTTGCTTTTTTTCTGCTCTTCCCCATTTGTTAGGGGAAACCCTTGGATGTGGCAGCACTGGTGTGGTCTGTAAATCTCCTAAGGTATGGGTTTCCTTGAAGCCTTGTGGGTTCCAGTCAGGCTTCTGAAATGTTTGTAGCAGAGTGCACTCCTGTGACAGCAGGAAGCATAAGCCTGGAAAGTGCCTACTCTACCACTTTTTTTTTGTGGCCAATCTCTGCATCAGTCCCAGGTGCTATAGCAGGACTTTGGTTTCCCTTGCCTGGTAAGTCAGGGAGTTGTGCTCTGAGTGTCCTATGCTCTGCTGTAATCATTAGCTTAGTACTACATTACACTGCCATGGGAGGTGGCCATCCCCATGGTAGCTCCTGTCCTGTATTCCCCTGGGAGAAATGATCCAAAGACCCTGTGTGTGTGTCAACAAATTGAGACCATGTCCATGGAGCAGCAAAGGAGGGGAGTTGTGCTGGGCTGTGTGTGTATCAGGGAAAGCTGAGATTTCTCTTCATGGCTGCAGGATGGTTGATGGGAAGTGGCTGGGGTCAGATACTCTCTCAGTAGACCCAGGAGATGGGCACCCATTGTGGAGAGCTGCAGGCCTGGTCAAAAGCTTCCTGCAGCAGCTGGAGACTTTCTTCCACCCCATTGTTGACAAGTGAGAGGTCGAAGTAGTGTGCATATCTGCTTCGGATGCTCTCTGAATCTTTACGGAGCTGCTGCAAAGCTTCTGACTGGAAGAAATGGAAGAAGTGCTCAGGATGCTGGCAAGGAGAAATTTCACAGCCTATTACAAGTAAACTTTTAACCACCAAAAATCTTGATTGGTTGCTAAGTGTCATAGCATAAGCATCCTTGCAGCTTGTCTGACAAAGAGGAGCTGATGTGCAGTCCCTGTGTGTGTCTGGAGGTTTTGCTGGACTTCCATGCAATGCTGGGAGCATCAGGTTACCTGCTAAAGTGAAACCAGACCTGCTTGGAGTTGTATTTATCATTAAAATGCTTTGTGGCAGCTCCCTGGGAGAAGGTTCACTGAGCAGCAGGTTGCTTGTTACTGTGATATGCAGCATAGCCAGCTCAAAGCCTAAGGCTGGTTTCAAGGTAGAATGCCTATAGGATGGTCCCTCTTCCCTGGCTTTTGACCAGTACAGGGCTGGCAGAGATGTACTAGCCTCCCTCTACTGGTTTTGTCTGGGATAGAATTTAATTTATTCATGGTAATGTCAACGATGCTTGCTTCCTGACATGTTCCCCTGCTAGTAGGCAGTGTGTGCCTGGGGTATCAATGGTGAAGTCTGGACCAATTTCTGTGTATATCCCTAATGGAGCTTAAAAAGCAGGCACCTCCCTGCTTCTGGGGTGGGGGATGAGCTTGGGATGCTGTGCTTGCTCTGAAGCTCTGCTGTGTGGCCTAGCATTTCTTAAGGGTGGAAAGGGGAAAGTGATCATCAGTTTGCCTGGGTCATGTGACCTCTGCTGGGTCACATTTTGGCTCTGGTCCATCCTTTCTAGTAAGCAGTTAGACCTGAACTGTGCCAGCTATCTATATATAGTGCTTGCAGCAGCAAGGCTAGGCCTGCCCACTGCGGCAGCAGTCAGCTCCTCTTGTCTGGAGGCAGTGGTGGGTGGTGGGGCATGGAGGTGGCTGCAGCAAGCTTTCTGCCCTGACACTCCTGGTTTTCTGCCCTAGCCTGCTACATATGCTTTTGTATTAACTTCTGCAGGTTAACCATGCCTGTAAGTGCCCATGCAGATACATTTCCCTGCTTGATTTAGTTTAGAGAGGCAGCCTCAGCTGGCCACAAGGCCAGGAAGAGCACAGCCCTGGGTTTCCCTGTTCTTTTCTCTCCCTCAGGGGAGCTGATCACAGGCTGTGGCAGGGCAGAGTAGGCAGCACTGCTCTGTGTGTTGGGGGGTTCTTGGGAAATGCCAGTGTGGCTGCCAGCCTTGCAATGCTTGGTGCTGTATGAGTTTACTGCTGCATCAATACTGCTTTCATCCTAATTTTTGAGGGTTGAACATATTAATGAGGCAAATAATGAAAGGAGCTGATGTTTGTGTGTATCACGTGTGTAGCTGATGGCAGGGTAAATGTTCCTGCACTGCTGCAGCTGGAGACAGCCCTAAATGCCAGGCTGTGTGCCCCGTGATGTGTTAGCAGCTGATAATGCTCCACAGGGATGACAGCTGAGGGCATGCATTGGGGTGTCAATATGGGATAGTCTGGCTGTAGGAGTTGCCAATTTGTATTGGAAATTGCCCTGGACTGCAGAAATCAGTGCAGACAGGAAGAAGCTGATGTGGAGAGAGGAGAGAGTCCTGGGCTGTTGCAGTGAGCTTCTTCCCCCCCTGCAGTGGGTAAGCAAGCCTCATTGGAAGGGGACTTGGTGCCTTGCTACCCACCTGCTCTGCTTTGTCTGTTGGGGCAATGAAGACTATGAATGGGGAGAGCTCAGCTGTGCGGATGATCTTCAGGGTCTGTGGAGAGAGGGGTGTAGTTATCAGACTGTAGCCATTCCTCCAGATGGGAGCAAGCACAGCTGGCTGGCTGCTGTCCCCCACTGCTCTGTGCTGCCCCTCAACTGGGCAGTGATGATACCAATGATGCAGGGGGTGGGTTAAAGGGCCACCCTAGTATGGGGCTATGGGATCTCTGGGTGGACTCCTGAGCCTGGGTATTTGGTGAAGCTGAAGAAGGGATCTCAGCATGGCTTCCTCTGCACCTTGTGGGGAAGGATATAAGGGTACCCCCAGCCCTGTTCTGGGCTGGCTGCTAGACACAACTGCCATTTTGCAAAGCAGCACCCACATGCTTAAAAGTGTCCTTTTGCAGGGCCTGTACTGGCTCTGCACCTCTGCTCTCACAACAGTCTGGCCCTGGCTTTGCTGTCACAGACACAGATGTACTATGATGGGGAATATCATGCTTCTCCATGCTTTGGGAATGGAAATGCCATCCCAGCCCTCCCTAGTTTTTTCCTTTGGGAGGATGGGTGGGCAGTGCACTAAAGAAGGCAAGGACAGTCACAGCCAGCACACAGGTAGTTCTGTCTGTGGTAGCAGTCATCCTGCCTACCAGTTCCCTTGCTCCCTACCTGGGGCTCAATGTCCAAAATAGCAACTTTGTCCTGCTGGTGGATCTTGTGCACTGTTTCAAACTTGGTTCCAAACATGTTCCCCTGGTAGCTTCCGAACTCCAGGAATTCATTGGCTGAGATGTCCCGAGTCATCTCTTCAGTGGAGATGAAGTAGTAGTCCTTCCCATCCACCTCATTCTTCTTCTGGGGGCGTGTGGTGTCTGGGGAGGAAGGAAGATGGTGAGTTTTGGACCCCAGAGGATGAGGAGTGGGCAGCCTCTGCTCTCAGTGACCTGAGCATCTTGTGCTCCTTTTTAGAGCATGGAGGGCATGAAGACCTGTATACCTCAAAACTAGATTGTAGTAATCCCCTTCCAACTCCCTCCTCCTTGGGACAAGTAGAGAACTTGGCAAACCTAGAGCCATTGGGAGAGGAAGAGGGAAGTGTCTTTGCAGTGCAGATAGAAGCAGCCCTGCAGGTATCTGTGGGCAGGTTCAGCCCATGGGACAGCAGGCAGGGATGCCCTACAATGATCTGTGTGCCTCTGACACTGTGGGGTTGGTAGCACTGGAGGAACGTCTCCCCACTTCCCATCAGCTGTCACAATGTAATGTCTTAAGAAGGTGAGAGAGGAAATATCCTGTGCTGGGTACTTACATGGGGGTGGGTACATGAACTTCTCTGGATTGTTGCTGAGTAGAGCATTCTTGATGTGGCTACGGCCCACGCCACTGGCCCCTGCAGAGAAAGAGGGATGGACAGTGGCAGGAGATGTTGGGGCCTTTCCCTCAGCTCTAAGGAAAGGGTGCAGAACTCCTGGAGCCTTGCCCAGGATTTGCTATGTGGTGTCCTCCAGTCCTGCAAGAGGCTCTCTCTGCCCTGGGCATGTTCATGCTTAACCCAACCCCCACTGGAGACAGGATTGATGCCTGTTGAGCAGTCAGCACAGCTGGGTTGTGTGGCCTGTCTGTGCCTGCAGGGTCTATCAACAGGTGCTCAGCAGCCACTGAAAGGGAGTGCATGCTCTGGTGCAGCTGCACTGACCAGAACTGCTTTTAATAAAAATAATTCGGCATTACAGTGCAGATTCTAGATCATGCATAATGTTGCATGGAGGAGATCAACCTGCTTGGTGACTGCAGCATGCAGAAGAATGCTCTGCAGATCTTTCTAGGCTTTGAAGGGCAATGGTGACCCAGCCCCTGTCCAGTTCTGCTTCCCTATAGGACCCACAACATGCAAGCCCTGGACTTTGGAGGATGCCTGGGGCACAACCTACCAATAAGCACTAGAGTCTTCCTCTTGAATGCAGGCAGCCTCACCACTTCCTCATATGAAACCACATCCAGCTGGTCAAAAACTGGGGTAGAGAAGAGAAACAGGATAGCAGTTGGCAAGGACTGGCTTGGCTGTAGTAGCAGGATTGCTTCTGTGTTGGACCAAAGCCAGGTTCTTGGGCTGGGAGCATAGTTCGGCTGCTCAGGGAAAGGGGCAGCAGCCTCAGCAGCAAGCAGAATGAGGGAGTGCTTGGTTGTTTGAGCAGCAGTCAGAAGAAACTTGGCTGCCAGGGCTGCTTTCATGCAGTAATTCTACTCAGGACAGTAGTACCTGGGAGCTAGGTGAGGAGGCAGCAGGTAGTTTTGTATGCTGAGGGAGCTTAATTTGTCTTGCTGATTTATGGTCTTGTTTGTTGCTGGTTAGAGCTGTAGGCTCAGCTAGGAGCTGACATCCTCAGGCACTTGCCTTTGCTGGCCCAGGGCATGCTTAGCATGGGCTACTTGCATAAGTGGCTGATGGGCAAGTTCCTTGCCCCACCAGGGACATGGCATGGGGGCTGTGGGGAGCAGTTCAGGGTGCTCCCTGGTTGCTGAGGAGTAGCAGGGCCACCACCTGCCCTGCATTCAGCAGCTTGTGGGTTTTCAGATTGAGGAACCTGGCCTTCCAAGGAGCTTGTGGCCAGGAGTGACAGGGATTGCCACCAAGCATGGGAGCTTGGTGCATAGCTCCTGGATGAGCCAGGCCCAGCCTTGTTCACTACAGAGCTGTAATGACACACAGGTGTCTTGAGTTTAAGGACTTTGCAGAAGGGACTCAAAAAAACCTGACAGTTGTGGGGTATCCTCACACAGCTGGGCTAT
Source organism: Corythornis vintsioides (assembly GCA_025447755.1). Lineage (NCBI taxonomy): Eukaryota > Metazoa > Chordata > Aves > Coraciiformes > Alcedinidae > Corythornis > Corythornis vintsioides. The sequence goes on from JAOEGS010018777.1 coordinate 19,877, forward strand.
TTGGTCTGACTTCCATGGTTGACAGATCTATTTCTGTCCAGAGGCAGGAGTGATGACATGTGCTGGGGATGGAGCCCATTTCCCTGTTCACACTTACTTGAGCTGTGCTTGGCCAGGTATTTATCTTTGTATTTCTTCTTCTTCCCAAAGGGGCTACAGCTTGGGGATTCATTCTGACTGGACTGGGTGATGCTTGCCACACGCCTGCAGAGAGAGGAGGACACTGCCATGGTCCAGCTGTCATCCCAAGCTCTGGGGGAGCAGCAGGATTGTGCCTCAGACATGAGAGGGGAAGTCACTGCTGGGACAGGTAAAAGCTCCCACTGCAATAGAAGAAGGGGGCATTTGCCTCCTTTTCCTAGCAGTGATGCTGTTGTTACCCAACATAGTCACACTCCTGGTAGCATGTGGTCACTGTTTCCACCTCCACTCCCAGATCCAGCCCTTCTGGCCAAATCCAGGGACCTACCACTCCTGCAGCTCTGGAGAAGGAATGAGTCCTGCTGACTCGGTGCAGGAGCCTTCCACCCGGCCCTGCCACCAGTTGCTGTCATCCTTGTTTATGATTTGAATCACATCACCAGTCTGAAACTTCAGCCCCGCTTCCTTGCAGGGGATCAGGTTGTCTTTTTTAGGGTCATAGTCAAATTGTGCCTTCATGAACATCTGCAAAAGAGAATAGGTCAGCATAAGCATTGCCATGCGCAGTGGTTGAACTTGTCTGTGTCCAGCTCTTAGCCCCATATTGCATCCTTGGTAGTGACTGCAGAGCTGGCTCCATGCACAACGTCCCTGTTATAGGAAGAACTCCAGCCACTGTTGCTTTCCAGGTCCCATGAGGCTGGGTGGGGAGAAAGAAGATCCACAAAGCCTTGGAGGAAACTTGTGGGCATGGAGATGCAGTGCTCCATGATTTGCTTGCAGGAGAGGGAGAGAAGGAGTTCATTGTCTTGGCCCTGCTGGGAGCTACTGAAACAGCTGCTGCCTTTAGGTAGGCCTACATGCCCCACAGCTGGTGCTTGAACCCTGACATGTAATCCTCTGTAATCCTCTGGGTGCTGCACAGCTGGGCTGGTGCTGGTCAGAGGGGCCAGAGAAACTGAATTGTACCATCTGGACTAATTGTGTGCACAGCAAGTAGGGCACCTGCAGTGAGGCAAGCAAAAAGGAGCCATCACAATGGTGTGCCCTTCAATCCCCTGTCCTGGGTACCGCATCTCAATCCCCAGCTGCTGCTCTCTGCTGTGCTCCCCAGCACAGGACATTTGGGGAGCCAAGGCATGCCCTGTCCTGGCTTGTGCAGCATCAGCTACTCTTGGAACATTACATTCATCATAGCTGCATCTGAAAGAAGCCACTGTGCCACTCTCCCAAGGCTGGAGAATCCCTGGGGACAAGTAAGGCATGAGAAAGTGGCCTTTCCCTGTCCCTTCTGTTCACCTAGCTCTTTGGGAAGGAGTCTACAGTGCCTGCTTCCACTGGGGCAGCCCACCCCACTGCCTCTCCCTGGCCTCAAGCCCTCCTGAAGCTTGAGCACCCCTGGGCTCTCACTACTCCCAGACATCTTTGTGAGTTCAGGAGAGAAATGTCATGTGGCATTTGTACATGGACTATGTTTTCCAAGAAAGCTGGTTGGTAAGCAACAGGGTGAATGAGTGTCACCTGTTCCCAGGATGAAGGCAGACCATACAAGTGCACCCAGCATTTTCTGTACTGACATGTGCTCTCAGTGTCTGGATTAATGGTTTCTTGTCTGAAATGCTGCTGCAGCTACAATTTGTCTCTGCAGCACACATGGCAAGATCAGGACCAGGTCAGGACTAGGGTGGAGGGGAAAGTGTAGGCAGGGTATGAAGGATAGGGAGTGAAAGCATTTAGGGAACCAAAGTAAGGCTGTGGCTAAGCACAGACTTCACATTGCCCTTATTCCTCTCCTGTTTGTTGTTTTATTTTGGGTTTGTTGTTTTGTTGTTTGTTTGTTTGTTTTTTGTCCTGTGGGTCTAAGGCTGCTGGGATCTCCCAGTTATGGGAGATTCTCCTGTGAGTCATATGTGCTGAACTCTTGAGACAGCAGCATGCCTGGGACTGCCCAGCAGTTGTGCCACTGCCAGGAGATCCTTCTATAAGAGAAGCATCACTATCAGACCCAGTCTCGTGCTCATGCTTAATGAAGGCTTCCTCTAAGCACAATTATGCCAAGTTATTTATCTTAGAAATGGAGGCATGTAGCAAACAGGCAAAGGGATTAATGGTGGGTGATACTATGTTCTCTCCTCAGAGGTGTTAGCCAGGGCCTGGTAAGTTATCTTCTCTGGGTAGGATAAACCATGCTGTCCTTACTCAACATTAAAACACTTTCCCACAGTGTCTTCCTTCAGCAGTGCTCCTGGAGGCACAGGGCCAGCAGGACACACACAGAGTTCCCTTTCACTGTCAGTAAAGCAGAACATAGGGCTCAAGCTGTGACATGAGATCTCACACAGTAGAAGACAAAAAGGCATCAAATCTCCTTTCAGGATGAAGACTGATGCTTGCTGTGAAAGCACTCTCTGGCACCAGGAAATAGTCATTAACACACACACACAAGGGATACACAGCAAGCACTGTCAATGCATCTGCCTGGAGCCCTCTGCTGACATAGCCCTGGTACCCCAGGTCAGACATAAGCAGTCTTTTGGAGAAGACCCTTGCACCCATTACGAATTAGCAGTAGACAGCTCCAGGCATCACCCGCAGACTACAAAAGGCCGTTTCCAAATGCAAGCTATTTGTCTGCCTACTACCAGTCCTCTCAGGCTGAAAGCCCAGGTACTGAGCAGGCTCCAGCATAAGAAGCCCTGGTCTTAAAAGGCTGCAGTTTGCACCTTGGAACAGGTTGGAGGAGACCTCAAGAGCCCAGAGTTCTCAGTGCTTCTCATTATGATCTTCCCAAGCAGAGCTGCCCCAAGAGACACTTGGTTGGCCTCAAACTGGCTAGCTGTGAGGCTGCAGGGCAAGCCAGGGTAATGGGGCATTGTGATGCCAGGATCTGCACTGTACTGCCTGCCATGTGATCATGGGGGTTTAGGAGCTGAAACAAAATCAAAAGTCCATTCAACAGTGGAGTTCCAACAAGCAAAGACACAGGCAGCCTTTGAGCTGTGGTTCGGGGGAATGGGCAGCACTATGGCCCTAGACACGGCAAAAAGGAGGACAACTCTTACTGGGAAGGAGTTTCTGTGTCCTTGTTGAGTCCATGGGCAGGCAACCCTGAGTAAGACACCAACTGTGGTATTTTTCTTAGAGGTAACTTTTCCCCTGGAACTGAGATGGCCCAGCTCATGCTGTCTGGGTCAGGTCAGGGAGAGCAGATGGATAGTAGAGAATAGCAGACATTATCTAGTGTTTAATAAAAAAACATGCACAGCTGGTTGAGCTGGACTGGGCTGAGTAAGATACTGAGGTGCTTTTTGCTTGCCACCATGTTCAGACACTTCAGCTTTTCTGAGTAAGGAAGGAAGGTGACATGGACTCCCAGTCCATCCAGCCCCTTCTACCTCTGAGCTCTTCCACTTCTGCCTGTCCATGACAGGGGCACTGTGCTAAGATTGGTTCCTGCACCCAGAGACAGGACAACATACCAGCCACCATGGACTGAAGTCCTGGCAGAGGAGCCAGCCCTCTTCACTACCCTGAGTTTTGGCTACAACATCACTTAAAAGGTAAAGCCAGATAGGTGTTACCCCCTGCCACAGCACATCACCCCCATCCTGACAGTGGCAGCAGGTGCAAAGAGCTGCTTTCCTCTCCCACTCTGCTTCCTTCCTCCCACTGACTGCTCAGAAGCATGCTGGCAGCACCTGGACCTATGCCACCCTCCTTGTGGCTGATGCACTCGGGCATCAGTGACAGCAGGAAGTAGTGAGAGCTGGGAGCTTCAGCTGGAGGTGTTGCTATGTTCCTTTATTAGGGATGTGGCTTTAACAGCTACAACTCTAAAAGTGGCAGGAAACTCCTGGTGTGCCCACACCTCAGCTTTCCCAGCACCAAACACCATGCACATGTACCACGGTGGCTCAGGCATCCCAGGCTCGTGTTCCTACATACCCACGGGATAAATACAAGGCCAAAATCTGCTTGTTTGCAGCAATGTAGGCACAGACCAGTACCTACGCTCTCCAGCAGCTCAGGAAAGGTGACCAAGCAGCCAATCCCTTTGTCCTTCCCCTCAGCACAGTTTTCTCCCCAGCACTGGTCCCCTGTGGTTTGTTCTGGTCCCACCTGGTGCCCAGCCTGCAGGTATGGACGCTTCACTTACCTGGAGAGCAGGGAGGCGGCTTTGTTGGTTGGGAATTACTTTTATTGAGACCATCCCCTTGGTTTCTTTCTAGTGAACAAAGGAAAGGGAGAAAAAAGATTTGGAGGAGGTGGTGACTAGGTATCAGCAACCTGTTCAGGGAGTTGCTGATTGCCAGGATTTGCAAAGGCAAGGCATCCTTGTGTACACCCAGCCATGGTGATATTAGGGGATACCACAGCCTGACCAGCTCCATTGGAGGTGGCCTAAAAGCCACAGCAGCATAGCTGTGCTAAGCTTGGCCGACCCCTATGGGGTTCCATTAACAGCCCCACAACGAGGGCTGTCTGTGGTCACTGCTAAGCATGGCCAGAATGAACATGATCTGTATTGTTCCTGGCCTGGCTGCTTCAGTCAGCAGCCTGGGAGGAGAAACTGGTTCTGCTAGGTCTCCTCCAATTGTCTGCTCCATGCTGGTCTTTCACTCCTGCTGTCTTTGTGACATTAGAGGCACAATAGTCCTGAGCTTGCCAGAGGCCAGCTGCACTGCACTGTTGCCCCACGTGCTTCACAAGACCTACAAGGTCACATGGGGATAACTATATTTGGAGGCTTGGAGGGGCATCCTGGGCTAACCACCCTTATGAGGCAGATGAAGATAAAAGTCCTCCTTAGTCCCACTGTCTGAAGCAGTTATGTCCTGCCATCAGTCAGGAGAGGACTATAGCACCACAGCAGGGCAAGACCTGCTTAGGCTGCTGGTGGGTGTCCTCATCACCATGACCACCTCCCTTTGGCCAGTTTTTTTGGGCATGTGTGAGCCCAAGGCCAATCTAGACCCCTGTCCATAGCTGTCTCTAGCAAGGGGCACCAGCAGGAAAATGGCACCAAGATGACCTGCAGGAGTGGTTCAGGTCTGCAAGACCAACTGGCCCCTGGGCTGGAGCTGTGCACTGACCTTTGCAAGCAGAGATGGATTCCAAGCCCCACAGACAGCATGTGTCAGGCCAACAGCCTTCACTGCTGCTCTCAGGAGGTCAGAAACAAGCTGCAAACACAGACCACCAAGGCTGTGTACAGAGACCTGGCACTTGACTGTATTACAGCACCCTGGCACATCAGCCCTGGCTCCTGCTGCATACTATGTTGGCTCTTGTATCTAGGAGGGAGTTTAGCATGCACAGCTGTAGGTCTTTCCTGGGAAACACCCCGGCCAAACACAAATACCTACCAGCATCTTCTGCAGCTGGTCAACTGAGTGGTTGCTCACGCTCTGCCCATTGATTTCTATGATTTCATCACCCACGTGAAGAGAGCCTGTCAGTAATGTGAAAAACATGAAATTGCAGGACAGGACAAGAGCTGCTCACCAAACCAGAACTACACAGCTCCATCAGCCTCCTGATCCCCTGGGCAAGCTGTGTCCAGTACCCTGAGTTATTTGCCTGGGCAATGCTTGTGGAGCTACACATCACCTAAGTATATGGGACTAAAGCACAAGGGGATTGAATTCTTCCCCTCCACCAAAAACACACACTTTTTGTGTCCTTAAGTGCTTTACTGGGCAAAGCATCTGTTTCAGTTATTCAAACCCACCCCAAGCACCTCATCTGAAACCCATGATGGCCTCCTTACAGAGCCCTTAACACAAGGATTCTTGACTTTGTTTTTAGTTTATATACCCAGACAGATTACAGCCTCAGGTACACTGCTATAAATCAAACTTCAGCAGTGATACCAGAATATCTCCTGGTTTGACAGGGATAAGATTAGACCTCCACCCTGACTCAGAGCTGGTAAAATTCTAAGCACAGAATATCTCATTTTCATGCTCCCCCAGCAAGACCCAAACACAGAAAATAGCACCTCTTTATTTATGTTGGCATCTTCTTTTGGTCTGCAGAGCCAGTTCACCACAAGCCTATCCCACCTGTGCACTTTAAGAATGGGAAGAGCTTACCATGCTGGGGTATGATCCATCTCTTGTTACAGTGACCCCACCATGAGAGGGAGACATCTCCAGATGTCTCCAGACATCTCCAGTTTTTGGGAGACCCCTTCCCACAAACCTTAATTTTTCCCTACAGCCTCCAGTGCATTAACATAACAACCATGCAGAAGGACCAGCAAGTCCTGAGTTCCTGACATGGGCACAGATATCCATGTCACAAAGGGAAGCCAGTAGTAAGGATGCTGCCTTGCTGCCTTATCTCTACAAGGAAAGAAACCAGCTGTAGATGTGCAGCCCATACACTACCTCTGTGAAGCCCTCATTACCTTGTCTGTGAATCATGCCCCCATGGAAGATCCTGGCCACCATGCAGCTCTGCTTGTCATTAAGCTTCAGTGTGATTCCCTGGAATACAGGAATATCCATGACTTCTTGCTGGAGGAGAGAGCTCCTGTGCTTTCAGCAAAGCCCTCTCCAGGCCTGTGTCCACAGTGGGCTGTGCAGTGGCTGAAGGAAAGCCCCCTGCTTTTGCCAGCCCAGCCTGCTGCAACCCCATGGCACAGCTCTACTTGGCCCTCTGCCCGTGCCCCCCCCCCCCCCCCCCCCCCCCCCCCCCCGCCCCCCCCCCCCCCCGCCCCCCCCCCCCCCCTCTTCCTCGTTCTCTTCCCCCCTGCCCTTGCCGCTCCTTCTCCACCCCAC
>JAOEGS010018779.1:0-11961 GCA_025447755.1 Corythornis vintsioides
AAACACCTACAGTAAATATTATATAAAGATTAATATTAATACTTTTATCATGTTTTACTGGTCCTCAAAATGACTTATTAGTACAAGTGATTAAAACAGTTTGATATAAAATAACTTTTACATAAGTAATCTTTTCATTCATACCGTGGGATTAAAGTGACAAAATGAGCAGTAGCTCTTTCATCTTGAAAGGCTTGTTATAGTGGAGCATCTTATCCAATCATTGAAATGCCTAGAGGTCAGCTAAACTAAACTAAATCCCAAAGGCATAGGACTAGCCTAAGTAATTCGTGCTTTAAACTACTCAGAAAATATATCTGTTCAGATTTCTGTAGTCTTGTCAGCTGTATGCAATGATCTGAAAGAAGCCTGGTTAATTACCAGAGAGAGGATACTTTAACGTGTGCTTAAAAACATAGGCAGCAGAAAATTAAAACAAAACAAAAACAGAAACCAAAACCCAACCAAACCAGGTTGGCCTGCCTGATAGCACACAAGATCTCTGCTATTGTAGACAGAAAGTTGAAGGTCAGATACACAATTTCACATGTTTTTTGTGTGACAACACTTCAGCTGCTCAGTGATAGCTGGTTATCAAAAGTCCAATATTGTCCCTATTGAAATAATGGATAGCTGGACTGTTGAATTATCCTTTCTAATGACCAGATCTGGACAAACATATATATTTATATTTTTAATTATATATACACAAAAAAATATATATATTTTTGGGGAGATGCTAACCGGCATCTCTTCTTGCTGAGCTCCAGAAGGGATGGGAGAGAGTTGGCTCCTATGAAAAGTGTATGAAATCTTGTCTCAGTTTTAAATAATTCATTAATTAGACTTATTTTACAGATATTTTCCCAGATAACTAACAATTTATATTTTCATTCACTAGGTTTATAACTCTCACTTTCAAAATTGCTGCATCATTCTGAATAATAATTCAGTACTTCAATTCCTGTGAATAAATTTAATTTTAAGATAATTACTTTATAAGAAAGAAAATGTGATATTTCTCACTAGCTCTTAACAACACACAAAACTGTTATATTGGTTGTAGTCACAACCAATATAATTTCCTTCTTCCACTTTCTTTCTTTTGGTTATATATGTGCCAAGACTTTGCACGGCTCTCTGGTGTCTTTTTCAAGTCTTTCTGCAGACATTGGATCATTCTTTTTCTATAGATATTTTTATTTCATTTTAATTTCCTCTTTTCCATCCTTTGCTAACATGATAGTCACATTATGACTACTACTAGAAATCTCTGTGATTCCATGGATTTGCATCTCAACAGTGTTTGCTGAAACAGTTTTCCCATTATAATTTTACTACTTACATGATTCTTTCTTTTCTACAGAAACAGAATTGCTGCTGAACTGTCTTTTTTTTTATTTATTTTTATTTTTATTTTTTAGCTATTGAGCCCCTTTAAAAGCCTCCAGATGCTTAGGGCAATATCAAAGAAGACTGTGTGTATGCTCAGAAGCTTCCTTCACAAAACAGAAGGGAATCAAAACATAAAGTTACTGACAACATATCAAAGCAATATTGCAACATGGCCTATTGGGAAAAAAGTATCCTCTGCAAGATTGCTAAAGATGCTTCTGAAAAGAAGGATTGAGGTAAAAAGATTTTTCTATGTTTACTTTTTTGTTGTTGTTTTCCCGGTGAACAAACCCTATTTCTAACATATCTAATGAGTATAACAATCAAAAACATTAACAGAAATTATGTCAAGGTCATTCTAACCTAAGGGAAGCACAGCTAGAATCAACTCTTTAAAGAAAAAGGAAACAACAACAACAACAAAAATAGCTATGACTGTATATTGGTTTATGCCTTCATTAAAAGTATATAAAAGTTGCATAAATAAACAAATATAAAAAACAAATCTAATACCTTTGAAAATTCTGCTTGTCCCCATTATACAAAATGATGAAAGATTCTGAAAATAATTTATATATGTTTTTTTAAATACAAAAATTTTGCTTATTAATCTTCCACAGATACTATTAGTAATCAGTACAGATCTTTATTTTTCTTATAATAACAGAGCAGTGCCTTTATTATTTTATTGCTTGTATATTGAATATTTTTAGAAATTATCTTAATTCTCCAGTTAATGAGTGTCATAAAAAAAACAAGGAAGGTGTACATTCCTTTTTTATTGCATATTCCAATCTATTTTCCTAGTGAGGATGTTACTAAAAATGAGGTAAGTAAGGAGAAAACAAAGAAGGAAGATAGCTGTTAGAGAAAACAACCCTGAAACTAATTATTATTCATTCTGTTGCAATTCAGTGGCCAAAAGAAAGGCAAACATAGTAAAAAAAAAAACTGGTTAGGATTCTCAGAATAAAAATGTATTTTGATTTTTTAAATATCATTTCTGGAAGAATTTGAGAGGAAAAAAAATATGGAATTTTTTTATTAAACTCCTACACAAACTTCAAATGGAAAACAGTACTGTTTTAATAGCTGTGTCTTTAAACACCTGATCAGTCACATTTTCCCTATCTGAATTGTATTTAACACTGGCTTGAGGTAAATTTATGATCTTTGTTATGTTTCCTGCATACCAACCTTTTTACTAGCTCAGTCATGTTTGTGAAGAATAGGGCAAGAACATCGATAAGAATAAAAACCTGTGACAACTAATAATGTAGACAATATACAATAGTAATATAAAGATAGGAGAACAAATTAACTAAATTTAAAACAATAACAGAGACATGGAAAAAAATTAACTAGTTGAGATTAGATATGCAATAAGAGGGAGAGAGATATGCTATAGAAACACTTGGTAATAATTCATCACTGACTGCATTGATAGATTTCAAAGTTAGCATAAAACCATAAACAGAAAATATACTTTGTGTAAGATATCTTCAAGTAGTGTAAGATTTGCCCTAACTACACCATCTACTGCTTGGTTTTTTTTCAAAGTTGAAAAAGACTGTTTTGTTCACACTGTTGCTAGAACTAGCTTTAGCTGTGGAAAAGGTCAAAAGACAAATAATAGCTACAGGGTCTCATTTTTTAAAATGAGTAACAAAATAAGATTTCCTTATTATTACAGCAACAAACAATGACCTGGCAGGCAGTGATTTATTTTTGAAGGCAAAGGAATGGATGATGCAGAACTTCTTGAGTATGAGAGTCTGCTCTTTTATGGTTTTTTGTTTGTTTTTGTAAGCTTTTTTTTTTCTTTTCTTTGTTAGTAGGTGAATTGCTGACACTGAGCTCATGTATACGTTCTATAAGGACAGAACTGAGCTAATCCAGGAAGGATGCTACTTGAAGAGGACTTTTATAAACAAAACCTGTTTTAATGTAATGATAATTATATTAACAAAGACTTTCAAAAGGAAAATATACCCAAGCTTTGTATTGTACCTTCATATTGCAGGTTTTTTTCTCACTCCTTGATAGCATCTGATAGAAAACATCTTTAGAAAGACAGTTTAATACTTGACCCTTGTGATCCCTTAGTTTTATGGTAAATATGACATATAGCGGATGGAATAACTCATTGGTCAGTTTAGGAATCACCTGTCCCATCTTCTCCTTGCCACTGGTGCAGCTCTTCACTTTCTGCAACCCAATGTGGCACACAGGATCCAGCAGTGGCCTTGGTCTACACACCAATCCTTGGTACTGACTATAAACATGAGGTGTTATCACTGCTAGAAGCAGACACTGCCTGTGAAAATTTGCCATTTTTTAACTTCAGAAAGTGCAGTTAGAAGAGACTGAGCTGGACAGTAAAATCCCTGAAAATAATTAGTTCTGTTCTAATGCAAACCAGGTCATATTGTTTATTCCATAGCTATCTAAAAAACACCAGCTTAATCTAGGTGATGTCAAATATTAAAGCATTTCACTGCCTCTTAGGAAGAATGCAAGCATCTGTCAAGTACCTAAGTAAGAAATTAAGTTTTGTGAATTTTAGTATTAGAACTAAAACCATCTATGTTTTTGCTAATCATATAATTGTAGTTACACCTTTCAGATGACTATGAAGCTAAGAACTTCAGTTTTAAAGCATTTTCCCTCACAACCCAATGCAGTGAGCAGAGCTGCAGCCAGGCTTTCATATACTTCAGACAAGAAAGAGATGAGCCTGATCATCCAGGATATGAACTCAATGATGGTGGGATATGAACTCAATGATGGTGGAGCCCAGACAGAGGCAGGGCCAGAGACAGGGCTGGTCACAGGTAACACCACATCATCACAGGGGTCAGGTTGGTATTCTACTGAGCTGAACGGGGGTGCTAGCCTTGAGCAGGGAAGGTGTCCCAGGTGAGGCTCATCATGGAGAGGTTTAGTGGTGTCCTTGGCACCCTGACAATTAGGTGAGATAACTTCCCTTTTGTCCTAACCTAGACATCTAAGGTGGATCTACCCATGACCTTGCTCTTTCTGCCCTTCTATCTACTTTAACTATTCTCATCTATATTACTTTGTTATGCAGTAAGGCATAGTAAATACTGCATCTAATTGTCATTCCATGTGTTATCAGATATTAATTCTCCACATAAATGGCCCTATTTGCAAAATTATCTAAAAGCAATCTACCATTGTTTTGTGTCTGTTTTGACCAACAACTATTAACAGCTCTTCTCTCATAATAAGTTCTTTTGAGCATCATTAGGGTTTTATTTTGTAATTTAATGTCAAAGACAGAAGTAGATGTACATTCATGCATTTCTCAATGATTTTAATGGTCCACTGCCAGCATTTAAATACAAATACTGCTGTGTTGCTGGTTTGGGGTTTTTTCTTCCTCTTTTTGGGAGAGCTTTTACATCTTTAATAAGGCTTCAATCGGCCTTATTATTATCCCTAGCAGATACAGAATCTGTGCTTCGGGGCTTCATCACATAAAGTATTTATTATTGTAATCCTTTGTCAACGAGACTTTTTTATCAGTCCTTGTAAGACTTAAGGATAGATAGAAATGTTGCTGTTTAAAATTAGACTAGCACAAGATTAAATCAAACAAAGATTAAATGTCAGTAGCATGGTTTTGTCTGATATCTAAAACACATCTCAAGCTTTGTACTAACACAAAACCTTCATTTTCTTCAAAAACATAAACTCTGTGTAGGCCCCATCCTTAAAAATAAATAAATAAATAAATGGATAAATTTAAAATAGATACAGATTAATTCAGTTTTCTGTTTCAATATATCAATAAATTCAAATATGTGACTGACTAGCAAAGCAAAAAAAGGCCCACATTTTGTTGCAGTAATTAAAGCTAAAAATGATTATTTTTTTCCCCACAATTTTTAAATTGTGTGCCTTAATTTTTCTTTCACTTTTCTAGGTGTTAGACACAGTTTAGTTCATGTTTATGCAAAAATAATAAATAGTTGGTCAAATACATAACATGGAATTTAACTGAAACAGACTTTAAAGCAATTATAATTTTTTAGTCTAAAAACAATAATCATGAAAAAATGCAGTCTGTGCTGAAATGTTATTCCATTTTACAAAGCAAGTAAATTTTTAAGTTCCTTGTTCTTCTCCTATCAGGATGTAAGAAAGATAAACCTACTCAGAAAGCAAGGGAAGAGTTTGGCCTTGCTTTTTCTCTACACTGGTCATAAAATAGTATTAAGTTCATGATAATTACTCTTGACATAATAAAAAAGTATTTTTAAAATTCTTTAGTATGTTAATTTTAAGTTAAAAGAAATATTATCACAAAGTTCTTCCCTTAATTTTTTAAGTAGCATTTATCCTATAACAAACAGACTCCACTGTTAACAAGACTAGCATTATAATGTGTCTCTCATGCATCATTCTTCACCATCTGACAGAACTGCTTTTACAGCACAGTCAAGCTTGGATGAAACATAATTTATTTCACAAAACAAAGAGGTGGAAAATTAATCACCAAACAAACAGTTTACTCTCTTCATGACGAGGACATCACAGACTCAGCAGTCTAATTGGAACAATTGCTTCGTGTGTCATGTGGCCTCCCCTCCCCAAGGCAGTATTAAACCTTTCGAATAGATTTCACCTTCTATATAAAAGCCATGAACACATCTAATGAGGAAAGAACCTTTTTTCCTTTCAGAAGCCTTTTTAATGATGAAGTGGCAAAGACTTGTTAAGTGAATGCGAATAATCAGGAAGGCACATGGGAGATGGACACAAGAGATGTGCTCACAAAGCTCAGGGAAGAAGTAAGGATTGACTGACTTGAAAACTGAATTTATCTCCACACAAAGAACACCAGAACATGCCCTTTATTCCACATAATGGCTCTATCAGCTGAGTAGATTGACTGGTTGTATAAATGGCCTTTCCTGGCTTAATCAAAAATATATGACTGTATTCCTGACAAGTTGAAGCTGGCAAGGGATGTGAGTGGTAAGAAGAGGAGCTTTGACAGGTAAATCAGTAGCAAAAGGAAGAAAATATGGGCCTGCTGCTGAATGGGACAATGGATATGGCATCTTTGCCTTGGTGTTCACTGCTAATCTTTACAGTGAGAAAGTCTGTAGCAATGAAAACAAGCTGAATGGAGAAAGATCAGGCTAGGGTACTTTTCAACAGACTGGATGTACACAGGTCCCTGAGACCCATTACAGTAAACCCACAGGTGCTGAGGGAGATGGCCAATGTCATTGTCCGTTCTCTGTAAGGGTATCACAGAACCAGAATTGGGAGGGACCTCTACAAGTCATCTAACCCAACCCTGACAACAAAGCAGGTTTGCCTCGAGCACATGACATACGATTGCATCCAGATAGGTTTTGAATGCTTCATCACCATCACAGTAAAGAAGTTTCTGCTCATTTTTAGCTGGAACCTTGTCCTGTCACTGGGCACAACTGAAGAGAGTCTGGCTCCATCCTTTTTGCACCCACCTTTTAGATATTTATAGACATGTATAACGTCTCCTCTCAGGGTTCTCTTCTTCATGGTAAATAGTTCCAGCTCTCTCAACTTTTCCACATAAGAATGATGCTCCTGTCACACAGTCATCTTCTTGGCCCTCCCCAGGACTTTCTAGTCTCCCAGTCTCTCTTAAACTGGGGGGCGCAGAACTAGGGCAGAATAGAGCAGGAGGAGGACCTTCCTTGACCTACTGACCACACTCTTCTTAATGCATCCCAGGATACCATCGGCCTTCAGGCCACAAGGACACGTTGTTGGCTCATGGTTAACTTACTGTGTACCAATACTCCAAGATTCTTCTCCACAGGGATGCATTTTAGCAGGTCCACCCATAACTTGTACTGACTCATGAGGCTGTTCCCCCCCAGGTGCAGGGCCCTACATTTGCCCTTGTTTAACCTCATTAAGTTCCCTTCTGCCCAGCACTTCAGCATGTCCAGATAATGCTGTATGGCAGCACAGCTCTCTAGTGTGTCCACCACTCTTCCCAGTTTTGTATCATCAGCAAAGTTGATGAGGATACACTCTGTCCCCTCACCTAGGTCATTGATTAATATATAAAATTACTGGTCCCAGTACTGACCCTTGTGGAGCACTGTTAGCTACAGGCTTCCAACTCAGCCCAGCACTTAATCACAATACTCTGAGCTCTGTCACTCAACAAGATCTTAATCCACATCATCCTCCAGTCATCTAACCCACAATTCGTGAGTTTCCTCGTGAGGATGTTATAGGAGACACTGTCAAAAACCTTATTGAATTCAAGGCAGATAACATCCATGCCTCTCCTCTCACCTAGACAGCAAGCTATGACATCATAGAAGGATAAGAGATTGGTCAAACATGATTTCCCTTTGGTGAATTCATGCCAACCTCTCCAAATAATTTTTTTTTTTCCCACGTTTTGCAATGACATCTAGAACAATTTGTTCCATTACCTTTCTAGGGACAGAGGTGAAACTAACCAGTCTGTAGTTTCCTGGGTCATCCTTCTCACCCTTTTTGAAGCTTGAAATGGCATTGGCCTTTCTCCAATCTTCAGGCACCTATCCTGTTCTCCATGACCTTTCAAAGATGATGGAGAGTGGCATAACCATAGTATCTACCAGCTCTCTCCAGTACTCCTAGTTGCATCCCATCAGGTCTATGGATTTATGGATGTTCTGTTTTCTCTTACCTCCAAGGTCCAGGATTCAGGACAACTGTTTTTAGTAGTGAAGATGGAAGAAAAGACAACATTCAGTAACTGCACTTTCTCTGTGTATTCCATCACTAGGGTTCACACCTCATTCATCAGTGGGCTCCCCTTCTCCCTGGTTTTCCTTTTTCTATTGATATACTGAAAAGAGCTTTTCTTGTTGCCTCTGATGTCCCTTGCCAGATCAGTTCCAGAGGGGCCTCAGCTTTCTTCATTACATCCCTGCATTCTCTGACATTCCTATATTCCTCCCAAGTGTTCAGTCTTGTCTTCCACATTCTGTACATTTCCTTCTTCCATTTGAGTTTTTCCAGGAGACCCATACTTATCCACACAGTATTTTTCAATACTTTGAACTGAAGATGGTAAAAACTGTGAAGGGGTCACAAATACTATGCAGGGATTAGGTGCTTCCCATGGCTACCTGATGTTCAGCATTAAAGTGGTCAGTGTTTACTCAGCCTCTGGGCCAGACTGCAGTTATCTATAATTGGTCCGTAATAGTCATAGGCTGAGCAACTGTCATGGAACTCAGCAAAACTTCACTGATACTTTTTCTCTGGCCAAAAATAATTTTGATAGCATGTTCACTGTCGTCATACTACTAAGCAAGCTGCAAAGCATGGGTGGGAAGGAGAAAAGAACAAACTCAAATTCAAGGGGCCAAGAAGAAGAGCGATGCTGACAGTGGCAAAATAGGAGTAAAAGGAGCACAAGGGCAGAAAGACCAGAACAGAAAAGTGAACCATGGAGGAGGCTTGCTTGAGCTGTTCTTTAAACAGATAAAACTTTAAAAGCTGTTAAATACACTACAAATTTGGACTGTAGGCATATCAAGTGTGATCATTCATAGTTCATGAACATTTGAATAATCTGGTATTAAGTTCCTTTTATCTCAGATGGGTATAATAGTATTACCCTTCCTCAAAGTGATGTTGAGTATGTAAAATAATGTTTCTCAGCTACTCAGATATCACAGTGATGTGTATACCACAAAAATGCTCCAGAGGAAGTTAATAATTCAGTGTACAGTTGAAATGGTGTCCTGTACATAAGATATGAATGACATACTGAACGTTAAAACAATAATTGACTAGCTAGCTATGTTGCAAATGTACTCTGTTCTTGGTCATTTGAATGGAATTGTTTAAAAAAGGAAAGAAAATAAAAATTAAGTGGTTATATAGTTACAGTCTGTATCATAAAGCATATATCAGTAAACTGAAATTAAAGTTGTTCAGAAAATTCTAATCTGATCACTTGAATTGAATATTTGGTTTTATAAGGTTGTTAAAGATCTGTTTTCACTCTCTCTCCCAACTATGAATTGTAAAAGATTAAGTTTCTATTTCATATTTGTATGTTTTATACGTAATTTGTATCTGTTCATCTTGGAGAGGACATGGCTGACATTAGATGATCACATTACTATGCAATAGCCTTCTCCATGGAGCAGAGGACATGAATTCTTTTTTTAGTTCACCTGATAGCCCAGGTGCTCAGAAACTGCAGGTAAGCCATTTCTTTCTCTCTAAGAGGAAAGGGTACATAAGGCTTATGTAGCCTTAATAACCATGTAGAATGCAGATTTTGCAACAATGAAGAGAAACTGTGCCTTTTGTAAATGTTATTCAAGGAAGAAACTTACTAATGTTGGGTTCAGTTCAGGGAAGTAAAGTTTGTGCTAAACAATATCCTTACTATCTCTGTTCCCTTTTGCATGGCTAATTCTATCTCTTTGTATAAATAAATAAATATGTAGCTCAGTGCAAAAAATATGTGTATAGGAATAAAAAGATGAATTAATTTGCAAACTGGTGAGATCAAAGTCTATACTTTTAGGTTTGCTCAGAATCAAATAAAATAGAGACACAATTCTTGTTGTGTTCGTGGGAAAAATATCAATATTATTGCTGCAAAATTGTTAACATTTGATTATATTCTCAGTTTTTGTTCCAGTTCCTGTTCAAATTCTAAGAATGGTCATAACGAAGAGAAAAATAAAATACTATTTGATTACTTCAGTTTTCTAGTTACTATATTTTAAATTCTCTTTACCTCCATGAGACTATGAATTCCACAACTTTGTAATTGCTTTGAGATTTGTGAGCGAGTTGTGAGGTTTTAGAGTTTTGCACTTCTTCATATTCTATTGGCCATTTAGAGGAATAGTGAGGCACAAGTTAAACATTTATCTGAGCCATTTGTCAAAATAATCTGTAAAGTTTTGCTGCCTCACATTGCAGACCAAAAGTTATAATGAAAGAAGTTGATTATGGTTTCTCAGTATCCCTCATGACATAGCACTGCATTGAAGTCAGTGAAAATGATGTGTTAGGGGATTTTCAGTTAGGAAAGCGGGGGAGGGTGTAACAGGCTGCCTCTTCATGAAAGAAGTGCTTTGTCCAGCATGCTAAAAATGAGCTTCTTGGTGTGCAGAGCTGGCATCAGTCCAGAGTCTCCAGGCTTCGCATTTTCTTAGCTCTTCTTTGTCTGAGAAACTGAACAGTATTTCTAACTGGTATAAAGATATCTGACATGTTCTTGTTGTGTTAAAAAGAACAATAAGGGAAATAATATCAAAAAAAGCTAATTAGAATCAAGATAGCTTTGTCCTCATGACTGATCATGGTTCCTTATAATGACTGTCCTTTTTTTTTTTTTTGAGTTAAAAATACATACACTACTTAACATTGCCAATTCTACTTGTTTTAATTCCTAGTGATTTGGTTCTCTTTTTTTTTTTTTTTTTCCCTTTACTTTGGTGTTGGGTGAGAATTTCAGATGCACTTCAAATTCTAATAATTCTATTAATCCTCTTTTTTTTTTTTTATGCATTACTGAAAAAAAAAAGAATAAATTTTTATTGAGTGAATAAATTTTATTTTGTGAAAAAAATTTATTCACAAATTCCTTTGTGAATACAGGTGGAGGGTGAAAATACTTTTAGTCTAAATGAAATGGTAAAGGTAAAAAAAGCCAAAACACCAAAACATACTGTTTCAATTCAAGAGCTGAAAGCCTTGTGGAAAGTCAGAACTGGCTTTTGTTGATTGAATGCTCTGTTTCTGTACCAATTCTCTAGTTATTTATTATTATTATTATTATTTATAATTTTGCATGGGAAAACTAATCAAAACTGACTTTCCATTATTAAAAAAAGCTTTGTTTTCATCAGAGAATAAATTTCTTATAATCATTATTATTAACACATTTTCCAACAGTCTCAATAGTTCCCTTTTTATTTACAGAAAAATGTATTCAAGTAATTCTAAACATCAATGTGCACATTTCTTATAAAATCACCAAGGAGCTAAGTGATTACTGAAAAAGGTGTTATCAATTTGACTTCTGCCCTATTTTCATGTTTCTGTTATCTCCTCAACAAAAAACAACAAACCAAATAACACACACAAAACATAAAACACAAAAATATCTAAACTAAACAAACAAATTAAAAAATGTTTTGAGCTTTCAAAAGAACAGTGAAAAAGAAATAACAGAATCTTCTGTTAGATCACATAAGGTATCTCTGAAAATAAATGACAAGGCAAAATACCTATAAAAACCCAAACATCAATGAAGGTTTCATGGTCACGTTCAGTATATAGCTCTTATTGCAATCTCTATGTAGTTGATGTACCTGAAATATTCTTAAAAATATTAAACAAATTTACATTACATTGTGTATTGAATATCTTGGGGGTTAAAATCCTTAGCTAAAACAGTATAATTATTTTTTTAACTTTTATGTGTTTCTTATAATAATATCAGAAAACACCAAACAATATCTGGAATCTAGTATTAAAAACTTCACCAAATACCTATAATCT
>JAOEGS010018780.1:4999-59473 GCA_025447755.1 Corythornis vintsioides
ACCCCATCCCAAGCAGGGGATGCAGTTGCTACTCCCATTCCGGGCATGGGATGCAGCAGGTACCCCCATCCCAAGCAGGTGTGTGCTGCCCATCACACAATGCCTTGAGCCCAAGTGCCCTCAGTTTTCCACCAGCAAAGAAACAACCAGGCTGGCACCCACTGTTTGATTTCCCAGTCAGGCAGATTTATGGACAGACTGGAAATGACATCTGCCTGAAATCCAACCAAATCAGACACCCTGTTTTCATCTAGAAGTCGAGAGCAGAGCCTTCACCCAGACCGTGCCACGAGGAGATGGCACCAGAGGCACCAGTTGATCTGCAAGGAAGCCAAAGGGGTGAGAGAAGCAGCAGGAAGAACTTGGGGCACAACCCAAGGATCAGGAGGCAGGATGGGGCTGGATGGTCACAGGGACACCCATCTCTAAGGAGAACCACAAAGGCAGGGGATGAAATGGGGACAGTTTCTAGTGGCTAGGTAACCTGTGCACAAGCTGCTCCACCACCCTGGTCTGGGAATAAACATAGAATGGCTTGGGTCAGAGGGGACCTTCATAGATAAGTTCTAGATGAGTTTCAACCCCCCCTGCCATGGGCAGGGACATCTCCTGCTAGACCAAGTTGCTCAAAGCCCCATCCAACCTGGCCTTGCAGCCATGGAGCATCCACAGCTTCCCTGGGCAGCCTGTGCCAGTGTCTCACCACCCTCAGAGTGAAGAACTTTTCTAATTTCCAATCTAAATCTCCTCTCTTCCACTCTGAAGCCATCACCCCTCATCCTGTCACTACAAGCCCCTGCAAAAAGTCCCTCCAGTGCCCAGCCCTGAGTGCTCCTCAGTAACCACTTGTCCCTACCCTTTCCCTCCCTCTCCCCATCAACTCCTAGCTGCTCTGTGTCACATCTGCTCAGCTGGCCCCTCGCCAGCCTTAGACACACACTGCTCTGGCTCTGCACGCAGTAAACCTTTACAATTTTAGGAAATTTTACCCTTAATTTATCCCAAAGGCACGTAAGGCAAGTTCAAAGTCATAAAAACTTGCTCTCCCCTCTGACTGCAGCAGCTGGGATGTGAACGTGAGCTGAAGAGCAAGGAATTCTCCAGCCTTCCCGACACAAACCAGAGGTGCTTGATGCCTCATCCCTGGAACTATTCCAGCTGAGGCTGGATGGGGCTCTGAGCAACCTGCTCCAGTTGCAGATGTCCCTGCTCAGTGCAGGGGTTTGGATGACACGACCTTGAAAGGTCCCTTCCCACCCAAACCAGTCCAGGATTCTATGATCCCACAAAGTGAGGCTCCTCACTCCAGCTGCTGCCAGCCAGCTTTGGATGCCCTGTGGGGCTGGAGCATCTTCTCCCCATCCCAGCCAAGCCAGGAGGGGCTCAGCCAAAAGAACACAAGTCTGGACAGTCCCCTCCAGCCATTCCCAACCTGAGCAGCTGCCACCAAGGGCAAGTCCAAGAGCTCAATGCCAGCCAGGGCGGGCGATAGGCTGCCCGGGGGTCACGGCTGTGCTACCACTGGATGGCACCGAGGGCTCCCATTGTCTAGGGACTAGTTATTCCTCTGGGCTTTTAAAATCTTTATTCTTATCTGCCTGGTTATTTCTGTAACTGTTTGATTTATGAGTCAGGCTCATGCACAGGGTAAAAGTTCACATCTCCCCGATCGGGGAAGCACAAAGACACGTTTCATGAGCTCTGAACGTTCCTCTCCCACTCCTCTCCCACGTTTCCACCTGAGCCACACAGCAGGAAGGGCTCTGAGAGCCTCCCTGCTTTCTCCTGCTGCCAGCTAAAGCATGAGAGAAGGATCTGGCTGGCCAGTGCTGGCCAAGCCCTGCCCGGCTCCAGCTTTCCACAGCTGGCATCAGCACCGTGAGCAGGATTCAGGAGCAAGTCCTGGAGCTGCTCCCTGCAAAAGGCTCTTTGCAGGAGGTTCAAACTGGGAGCACTGGCCCCTGTCACTTGGTGAAAAGCAGGATCCACCACACAGGCAAATTTCCATCCCATTGTGTTTACCAGAGCCCACTCCCCAGGGTGATGGCTTGGACAGAAACATCTCCATTTTCAAGCAGAAAGCCAAGAACATCCTTCCCCAGCAGCCTCTGAGGAGCCACAGGCAGCACCTTCCCCCCCCAAACCATCACCAGGAGGCTTTGGTTAAGAGCCTACAAGTGAGAAGCACCTATTTTTACCTACCTTAAGACCCTCCTCACATGAGACCTCGTTAATTCTATTTTAAACAGCATCAGGCTGCAGATAATTTAGATTTTTTTACATATTCACACAGGCACACCCAGAAATAAAGTGGGATTTAACAATGTGGCTGCATTGATCTCGGGTAGGGCAGGAGCTGGAGGGAGATACAGAACCTTATAAAGGTTATTAAAATATTATATTGATTTTTTTATTAAATCAGACACAGAAGTTGGGTGGTCCAAAAGCAGGGCTGGGATTACAGCCCACCTATAAAGTTTCCTAGTAATATCTGCCAATTAACATTTATAGCTTGATGCAAAACCACCAGCTCTCCTTTTTTGTACCAGTCTTCAAATCATAAGCGGGTTTCACATTGAAAAATCATGTTATGTGCCATGGAAATCTCAGTGCAAAGAACTAGGGAGGGGAAAATGGTTTAAAAAGGTATTTTTTTAGGGTTTTTCTTGCCTCGCTCTCCAGATCCAGGCAGTCACTCAGCCCCCACTGCTCCCAGAAAACAAAAGCCACAAGCAAAGCAAAGGAAGAAGGATGAGCATAGTTAATAAAGATGCTTTTTTTCCCTCCCAAGCAAAGGGGTGAAAAGAACCTGAAGGGAACCAAAGCCCAGTTTGATGCATAGATATACAGATACATTCCACACATCCTCTCAGGCACCTGCACCGACCTGGCTCTGGAGCTCAGCACCTTCCCACCCCGAGGGATCAGGGGCAGGATGGCATCGAGGGGCTCAGGAGAGGCTCCTATTTGCATCCCCACGAGGATCGTTAGCTAAGAGGAGAAATTAAAAGCCCTGAAGTGATTTCTCCTCCTGCAGTGAAAAACCACACGGGGGGGGGAGAGAGTAAAAAGCACCACAGCAGCTCCTTCCCGTGGCCCCCAAACCTGGAACCAAACCATTTCCTACCAGCTG
Organism: Corythornis vintsioides; assembly: GCA_025447755.1. Classification (NCBI taxonomy): domain Eukaryota; kingdom Metazoa; phylum Chordata; class Aves; order Coraciiformes; family Alcedinidae; genus Corythornis; species Corythornis vintsioides. The sequence continues at coordinate 8,133 of JAOEGS010018780.1, forward strand.
CAGCTATAAAAGGCCCTATTATCACCTCGTGTAGAGTAACAACGTCTTCATTCCAATTGCTTCCCCTCCTCCGAGGGTTTATTTTTAAACCAGGCTGCTAAAGAGAAGATCGGGCCACTGGGGCTGCAAAGATGAACCTGCTGTTCAAAGTCAGCTTTGTTCAGTGAGATAACCAGGGGAAAATGGCTTTTTCTTGCTCTGCTTTTCACTTTGCCCTCTTTCTTTCACTCTAAGAGGAACAGGAACCGCAGGGGTGCACTTTGCAGATCAAAGCTGGGCAGGGGAGTCCTTTGCAGCAAGGTTCTGGAGAACACCACGGCCAGATTGTGGTTTTTGGGGATGGGAAGATGCAGGGAGCACGTTCAAGGACAGCCTGGCCCTGCCAGTCCCAGCTCCCCTCCTAACTCATCCTCCAGCCAGCATCCCTCACAGCCTGGACCACCATGGAGAGCTGGCCCCAGCACCCCTCTGTGGTCCTCCTGCCTCTGGGCAGCCTCCCCAGCCTCTCTCCTGGTAACACCAGAGGATGATGCAGACAACCCACAAGGTTGCACTGAAACCCACGAGTGCCTCACCTCCAGCATGGGGTGGGGGGTGTCCCTGGGGAGCATTACAACACATCCAGCAGCTGCTGCTCGTAGGTTCTTCTAAATGCAAAGCCTTTTCCTCTTGCAAGGCCACCACAGGCTGCTGATGCAGCTTCCAGACATAGCTCAGCCAGAAACTATTCAGTTGGCCACGGGCACATCAGGGGAAAGGGCTGGGAAGCCCCCCACCAAGCTTTCTCTCAGGGAGGTGAAAAACCAAATAGCTCCACATGGGAGCTACTCTTGGCATCCTCAGGTTCTATCCACAGACACAGTGGACACCACAGAAAGAGAAGGAAGCCACCATTACACAGACTTTCCATGGAGCCAGCTGTGCCTCCAAGCATTACAGAGCAACCAAAAACCCTCCTCAGTCCAGCCACTTGAGTAAGGGATGAGGGAGGAGTGAGAGGGAAGAGGAGACTGTTCCTACAAACAGTGATGTCAACACCAACAGTCAGTGAGGGATTGGCAGCCAGCAGCCCAGCTTCCAGAGACCTCTCTGCTGACCTGGGAGGTCTTCTCCTCCTCCTCCAACCCAGGGCAATAAATATAGGCTGAAGCACCCACACAGCCCTTCCCTGGCCATGCTCCAGCCCCTCAATGTCCTTCTGGGAGTGAGGGGTCCAAACCTGACCCCAGGATTCAAGGGGCAACCTCCCCAGTGCCCAGTGCAGGAGGATGATCCCAGCCCTGGTCCTGCTGGCCACACCAGTGCTGACATAGCCAGGATGCTGGTGGCCTTCTTGGCCACCTGGGCACACGCTGGCTCACCTTCAGATGGCTGTCAACCAACCTCCCCAGCTCCTTTTCCACTAGGCAGCTTTCCAGACACTCTTCCCCAAGCCTGGAGCGTTGCAGGGGGGAGAGTGGTTTCCAAACATCCACACAGCCTCATTTCATCTGGCACCAAGACCTGCTCTTCTGCCCAAAGTGTGTGTTTCTTCTCTTAAAGCCCCTTCTTCTCTCTTCAAGGGGGGCTGGGACATCTGCATCCAAACCTTCTGTTGGGAAGATGCCACTGCTGCTGGCAGGAGCCTCCTCTCCATCTCTTCAGCCATTGCTGCTGAGGTTCATCAGTCACCATGAGAAATGCAGCAGCTTGGAGGCCTCAGCCCTGGGTACCACCAACATTTCCAGACCACCTTCTCCTCCAGAGCACCAGCCATGGTGAAAACACACCTTGGTACCACCCCTACCACTCACCAAAAAAAAAAAAAAAAAGCCCTCAAGAAACCTACCCCACTCATTAACTCTCACTTAGTAATAAGCATCTACCTTCAGGACAAGCCAATTAAAAGCTGCTTAATAAGCATCTTCCAACAGTTGGGTTTTGTTTTGTAACCAGGGGCTTTGTTCTGCACCCCGGGCAGGAGGAAAGGTGGAATTCCCCGTCCAGCCCCACCTCACCTCCCATCCAGGTGGGTTTTTTTCCAGTAGGTGCTTCTGTGCATGGCCTCCATCTGACAAAGAGGGTCAGGATTCGACCCCACATTTGGATCCTACCTGAGCAACCTCTTGATTAGCTCCAGTGTGGATCTGTTCACCAGCAAGAGACGGAGGTCACACGTGTGAGACGAGAGAAAACCCCCTGTGTGTCTTCTGCTGTCTCTCAAGCCACAATGATTTCCATTCATTCAAAGAAAACACAGTATAATTTTTTTTGCCTGGTTTCAATCTCCGTACATTAATCAAGCCTTTTTTTTTTTTTTCCCTTTTTTTTTTTTCCCCCTTCTTTCCAGCCTGAGAGACACAGCGTGGGAGGCACAGGCTGTCCCATGAAATAATATTTTCCAAGCCATAGTCAAAGTCTGCCTGTCAACTCGAAGCCTCTTTTCTGTCTGTTTTACCAAAGCTGGACAGGAAACAATCTGTGGGCACAACAGATCCAAACAAGGCCAGTATTCCCAGCAAAAGGGCTGATGAATGGGAACCATTGTGCTGTGGTGGAGGAAACATCACCATCACCATCAGGGTGTGGGGGGGAAACAACCACAACAACAAAATATATCTGTGTACGCCCCTTCCACGCTCACACCCACCCCCCAGCTGCCCTGCACAGGAGCTTTCCACCCAGGAGGTAGCCAGGGTAGGTGGGATGCTGGTGGGAGCTCTGGTGGGATGGTCCATCAGCACCAAAAGTACTTTGCAAGTCAAGCTGTGCCAGGGCAGGGCAAGCCCAAACTAAATGTGATGCTCAAAAAACTGGATGTTTTTCCCCTCCCCTGCACCCACGGAGAGCAGGGATCACGCCCTGGATGCAACCCAACCTATGGAAGAGGATGCAACAAAGTCTTGGGTGGGATCTGGGTGCTGCTGAAGGGGAGAAGGAATCTGTCTCTGCCCCAGGGGGCTGGGGGTTTAGGTGAGAAGAGCTTTCTGGGTGCCAGTTCACCTTGCAGTGCCCAGGAGAAGAGGGTGCTGGGGGGATGACACCCACAACAGGGAAACAAAAGGGGTTCCCCTGTCACCAGCTCCCCCTCTGCCCATGTGAGCTGCTAAAAGGGACCCATGTGAACCCCAAGAATCCCTCCAGAGCTGCACAGGGGAAGCTGCCATCATCACCCTGAGCAGAGCTCCACAATTCCCTCTGTTCTAGACCAGGAGCAGCCACCAGCACCCCACAGCCCTCACCCCTTAAACATATTTAACTTCATCCTAAAGCACAAGTTTGACCAAAATTCACCAGCACCTTTTTTTTTTTAACCTCTCTGAATTATTTGCATCCACAGTATCCTTGGCAGACCTGCTGCCCAGACCACTCGTGGCTTAACCAGAACATTGCACCTTCTTTTTCAGACCTGATACACTTCATCTGCTCAGGGTCACTTAGTGCATTGAACTCGGTATTGGTTTCACTTATCTGAACGTTCTCTTGCTCCTGAAAGTGGCTCTGCCGGGTGTTTCCCCTGCAAAAAAGCCACATTTGGAGTCGGGTGAGCTCTGGAGCTTGTCCTACTGCCTCAAATCTGCCGAGAACAGGCTGATAGGAACATGGATGTTACCACCTAGTGTCAGCAGGGAGAGGAGCAGCACCCAGGGATGGGGACAGGGATGGTTCTCACTCTGCAGAAACCACCAGCGCTGTTCCCAGAGCCTGAGCTCATCCCGGGCATCTCAGCTTCCCTGGAGCTTCCTACCCCTGTAGCAGGGGTGGATTTAAAAGTGCACGATGCACTTCTGGAGAAGAGGAGAGCAGTAAAATCCCCTCTGTGTTTTAATCTGTCTTTTCAGCTCTGTGCTGCAGACACATCCTGCAGGTCCACACTGCCCACGTCTCCCCCCTGTCTTCCACCCACCTCCTCAGGGCAGTGGGTCCACAATTCCCACATCTTTCTCCTGTTAAATGCAAAACCTCTGGCTTTTTACAGGGGTTTTCTGTTCCCCTGCAGCACAGCAGAGGTTTGTTCAGGAGTCCCTGCAATCCCGACCGAGGAAATTCATTTTATGGTGAATTCCTCTTTGACAGAGAGAAAAATCACAGGAAGAAGCAACGCTCTTCTGTGTAAGAAAAGGGATCTGCATCCTTGTGTACAGCACAGGCTGCCTCCTGCTCTCACAGCACATGGATGATATTTAAGAGGCAGAACAGGTTCCTGCAACTCTGCTCCCCCCTCCCAGGACTCTCCTTGGCTCCCCAAAAACCCAGTCATCATGCCAAGGCATGATGCTCGGGATGGGGAGGGGGATGACCAGCCCCTCGTGCTGATTCTCAAAGGAAGAACCCCTAATGGGAGAGGGAGAAGAAGAGAGCTGCCAGGTGGCTCTGGTGTTCACTGGTGGGTGCTTTTGTCCTCTAAATACACCCCAGGAGCCTGGAGAGAGGGAGACCACCCTGACAAGCTGCTCCCTTTGCAGGGGATGGAGACATGTGGAGCATGGACAGTAGCCCTGGAGAAGGCACCAACAAAGCACATCACCACTGGACAGCCCTGCCTGCACCCCCCTGCCTGCATCCCCTGCCTGCACCCCTCTGCCTGCCCTGCATCCCCAGAGCAGCTGGGGGAAGTGCAAATTCAGTCCTGTCTTGATCTCAAGCAGCTCCAAGCCCATCTGGTTCCTGTTAAATCAGCCACACAAGGTGGGGAGGGTTTCCTCCACACGCCCACCCCCACTACAGTGTGCAAAGAGGGAGAGGTAAAGCAGCTTTTTTTAAGACATGGCTGCCCTTCTCTTTACCTTCCTGCCTGGAAAGCAGCCAGAGGCAGCTCCTGCCTCCCTGCTCACATCGGGAGGGGACCTTCCCCTCCCAGGGCTTGCTGCACACCCCACACTGGGCACAGCTCCTCTGCAGGGACATCTGTCCTTCACCCCGAGCACCAGGGTCTCTCTCCTGTCACCACAGCAGCTTTGTCCCCAGCTGCTATTTCCAGCCTGATGGATTTTCCAACGTTTCTTATCCTAGTGAAGAACTGGGAGGGTGAATTCCAGCCCCCTCCCCACCCCCAGCAGGGAGGGATGCTCCTGGCCGAGGGCAAACATCAGCTCAGCCCTCCCCCATGGGAAACACCCCAAAAGCAGACACTAGGTAATGCTAAGCCCCATCTGAACTGCTGCACAGCCCATCTCTGTGACAACGGCTCCAGAACAGATACCCTGTGAGCAAGAGATCCAGCCCTGCTGCCAAGAACCCCTCTACCCTTGGCACGCATCTCGCTGGCACCCCCCAAAGACAGGGGGTTCCCTCCACTCAGCAAGCCCTAAATGAGGCAACTGGCAAGGCATGGGGCTGTAGCCCAGCCCAGGAGTGAGCCCTGGCACGGGCAGAGCATTGAGGAGGCAGAAGCAGAACCTGCACACCCGGGGGCAGCAAAGAAACACGGAGGAGCGTGGGCAGGAGCCTGGCACCAGCACCAGGCTGGCTGGAGGAGCCTGGAGAGTTGGTGGCTCCTGCAAGCACAGAGGTAAGAGGCAGGACCCCACCAGAGTCCAGAGAGTCATAGAATCGTTTGGGTGGGAAAAGATCTTTCACATCACTGAGTTCAACTGCTTCCTCAGCACTGCCAGGGTACCACTGACCCCTGTTCCTCAGCACCACAGCTCCACGGGGGGCTTGGAAGCCCCTCCAGGGATCATGGGGACTCCACCCCTGCCCTGGGCAGCCTGGGTTGCAGCAGATATCCCCATGCCAAGCAGGGGATGCAGCAGGTGCCCCCATCCCAAGCAGGAGCAACACACCCACCAGGAGCAACACAGCTGGGCAACACTTCCCCAGCCTGCATTGGCCGAGCATAAGGTGGAGAAGGAAGATCCCCTGGTTAGGTGGGCAAGTCCCAGGCAACTCTTGCCAGCATCCCACCCATATCTCCAGGAACCTGCATCTCGTGCTTGGGACTGGTCCATAAATACTGCTGCACGACTCAAGGCTTGGAGGAATGAGCCTCCCCACGAGGCAGCTCACCCTGGCTGCAGCTCAGCTTGGTGCTAACGTGGTTAGTCACAGCCTGGGGGAAGCAGGAGAGGGATGGAGGAGGGAAACTGAGTCACACCAGCGCTCCATCAGGACGCTAGTGCAAAGCGAGGTGGGGGGGATCACGACTCTCGTGTCCCTTAAGAGCCCAGCTTGGCCAAGGAGCAGTTTGCCCTGAAGAGTCAGCTCTGGTTTTCCCACATCATCCCACTGCTGGTTTTTAAGGCAAATTACCTGCCTGCAATTCTCCCCACGGAGATCTCCAAACGGCCTCAGCGCTGACGCCGAGAGGTTTTTGGGCTGCCCGCAGATGACAGTGACAGACAGACTGATGGCACTGAAGTTATTTTGCCTCCTTTCACAGCTGACTAAGCTCACACTGGTATTTTCCACGGTGCAGGCTCCACCTTTCATCTAACGTGATGAATGCTGTTGTAAATACAGAGAAAGAAGCAGCTGCTTCTGCCTTCTTAACTTCTACTGAGCAGCTGATGGGAAAAAAAGAGCCCTTTTGTTCAAGTATCTCTAGAGCCTCTGCAGACTTTATGAAGAGGCTTCTATTTCAAAAGGTGAGAGAAATGTGGTGTCTGCTGCTGGGCTGCCCTGCTTTTCTCACCACAAAGCTGCAATCCAAGAGCCTAAGGCAGCCAGCCTGTGCTGTCAGGATGGGTCCCCCATCCCATAGCACCTCTCTGGTCACCCTGGGCCAGGGTCCCACCACCCTCAGCATCAAAAATTTCTTCTCTCCAGTAAATCTCCCTCTTTAAAGCCATCACTCCTTGTCCATCCAGGAGCCCTAAGGGCTGGGCAAGTTGTTCACAGACTGTCCCCAACCCACATAAACTACAGCGTGGGGCTGGTAGCCAAAGGGCAAAGGGAACGTGCTGTGAAACTCAAACATAACAAGGAAAGCATGTCAAGGAGGCTCGGCAGGAGGGTGCTGTTTGCCAGCCAACCGCCAAGGGGTGCCAGCAGCTCTTCCAGAGCTCCTCCAGCTCCCGATACACACCAGACTTCTTCCTTTCTCACGTTTCTTTAGCAGTGCCCCCAGTCAGCCCGGTTTCAGCTGGCAGCAGGCGAGCAGGGCTGCAGGGAGGATGGAGAGAGCCTTTATGGCACCAATTAGAGTGTCTGGTAGCCCTGCTTGGCAGGAATAGAAAACAAAACCCCTGTGTGCTTCCCAGCAGCTCCAGCAGCTGCTCCTACTCAAGGGGATGCTGCTTTGGGGGAAAAATTCAGTGATTCTCTCACGTCTGGCAAGCACAGACACCAGGAAAAGCTAACGGTGCTAGGAAATTCTTCTGCTCCTTCTGCCCTCACTTGTGATTCCAGACAAGTTTCAGTCGGTGCATCTCCAACCACCCCAGCTCGGTAGTGATGTGGGACAGGCAAGACAGACAGACAACCTCTGAGAGGCCAAAACCCAGTGCAGGCAGAGCAGAAGCAGTCTGGGCTTACCTGGCACTTTGGAAGGTGGCAGATGCTGATTTTCCAATAGCCCCGAATCCAACTCCCACCGCCAGACCCTCTGAAAGAGGAAGGGAAAAAAAAAACAGGTCAAACCCTGAGCCCTGAGGTTGTCCCTCCTCCCACACTCCAGCAGAGCAGAGACTGGTGTGAGCAGAACAGCAGGATTCCAGGCTGGGTCGTTACCCTGCTCATTTTAATCTAAATTCATTTAAATCCAAGCTCAGTGCAAGAGGCTGCCCAGGCTACTTCCCTGCTGGGAACACACACGAGCAGTTTCTCCTGAAGTCAAGCCAGGAAGATCTCTGTAGCTGTGAGGGCACTGGAGGGGAAAAGGTCCTGATCCTCCTCAGCTGAAATGGGATTTTAATAAGGAGTGTAACAGCAGGAAACATCAAAGCCTGTGCAACAAGGTTCAGGCTCAGCAAACCTCTCTGCAGAACCCCCTCTGCAGAGGCAGGTGAACTGGGGCCACAGGGGGGCTGCAGAAGAATCAAACACCAACTTGTCCCATAAAGTCCTTGAGAGCTGTGCTAAGCCAGGACCAGTCTCCCAGCTCCCTGGTTTCTGGTCTCCCCCTGCCCAAACACCAGCACAACATCTGCACAGAGTCTGCAGAGTAGAAGGAACTCCACAAGAAAACCCCCACCTTGCAGATGATTTCAGATTACAGTTAATGCCCTAATTTCAGGTTACAGTTATTCCCATAAACCCCAAAGGAAACCAGCCCAGGAGGCTTCCCAGGAGCAGCTCCACCTGCTGCTCCATCCTTCCCCTCCTGCCCTCTTTCAAACTTTTCTTACCCTCCCACCACTAGCACAGCCCACCTAGGAAAAAAAAACCCAACTTATTTTCAGAAAGCATCAAACCATTGCTACTTTTTTTTTTCTTTTTCTTTCTTAACCTATTGTTTCCTTTCCTTTGTTCAAAATGCCCATTTTTGGCTTTGCAGCCTGGCTGGTATTGCTCCCCTCCAAGCACAGGCAGGGGTGAAAACACTCAAAGAACAAAAGCAAACCAGGTTTGTGTGGCTGGTTGGGTTTCAGAGCCTTCAAAATCACCAATTACCTGCCTGGGCTGCTGGCAGCAGGGTGAGGGGACAGAGGGGACTATTCAGATGAGCGTTTAGACAGGTTGAAAATGTCACTGCCAGTGTTTACCTGTGTACCAGAGGATAAGGTCTCGGAAGAAGAGGACCGTGTGTGTGTTTGTGGTCTTCTAGATTTCCAGTTGCCTTGGAAACACACCATAAAAAGCAGCACTAACTCGGGTAATCAAGGCATTTGCATCCTCTGGTCCCGGTGGAGCGGGGAGAACTGAAGCACTCGACAGCTCCTCAGAGCCCTGAGCTTGTGCTGAGGCTCGGGGTGGAGATGGGGAGAAGGACAGCAGCCAGCAACCCTCCATGCCAGGGTGAGGAGACTCCGACTGGTCCCTAAAGCACCACGACTGGAGGAGAGCTCAGAGCAGCTGGGGCATGCAGGGCACACGCCAGGAGGCATCACATGCTTGTGCAAAGCTCTTGTGCAAAGCTCCCTCGCTGCCCCATCACCACCCGCCCAGGAGATGTGTTGTAGTGAGGTGGGTGTTGGTTTCCCAAGGAACAAGCAACAGGACAAGAGGAACTAGCCTCAAGTTGCCCCAGGGGAGGTTGAGGTTGGAGCTGAGGAACAATTTCTTCCCCTCCAGGGTTGTCCCAGGCTGTCCAGGGCAGGGGTGGAGTCTCTGTGACCCCTGGAGGGGTTTCCAAGCCCCCCATAGAGCTGTGGTGTTGAGGGATAGGGGTCAGTGGTGCCCTGGCAGTGCTGGGGGGTGGTTGGACTCCAGGATCTCAAAGGTCTCTCCCAACCAGAACAACCTCACGATTCTATGGGTGAGCAGCCAGGGGCAGAGGCAGAGCTGGAGGGGAGAGGGGCCACCCATGGGGACAGCTCTGAAGGTCTCTGCTCTGCAGGCAGCTCTTTCCAAAGTGGCTGTGCTCAGCAGGAGGATGTGATGGAACTCCACACAAACATCCCTGGCACTGCTCTTCCCGAAGATTTCTTTTTAAGCGAGACTCGCCCGGAGAACAAAATTCAAAGGACAAAAAGCCCTTATTTGTGTGAATTACAGAAATAGCTGTGACAGAGGGAAAAACCACAGCCAGCCCCGTGGCGTAAGGAACCCGGCAGCACAATTAATGAAAGTACAAATCACATCTACATGGAAACAAATGAGGGGAAATTAAAATCAACAGATGGTGCGTAGCAAACTGCTTCTCTGGAGAGGGAGAAGCAGCCGATGGTGGAAGCTGCAGCACGGTGGAGATGTTCACCAGCACGGAGAGGAGGAGGAGGAGGAGGGGATGCAGCAGCCTCTGGCCAAGGGCTTGTCTGTGTTCCCACTTCCCCCTAGAGGACACAAGAGCTGAGGCAGGAGGATTAGGACCACGAATTGCCCAATGGGTTGCTGACCTCAGAGCATCTGATGGGAACTCACAGCTGAGCAATTCTGGTGCCACACATGGTCCAGAAACAGCAGGGACCTTGTCAGGGAGCCCAGCAAGTCCCACAGTCACTGCTGGGGCTTGGAAAGCCTCTAATTCCACACACTCAGCCCATCATCGAGCTTTGTTTCAAGTATTTCATTTGGAAAAGCCTGCCAAGATCACACAACAACTTCATAGTTTCAACAACACAGGTTCAGCTTCTTCCAGAGAAGATGTCAAACCTCAGAACCACTCTGTTTTGCAGGTAAATAGACAAACCCACAAAGATTTACGTGGACAATGAACAGAAAGAGCTGGCTGCCAGCATGCCCACACTCAAAGCTCCCAGCCAGTTCAGCCCTCTGCTTGCAGCCCCTCTCCAATTCTGCACAAACTCAAATGATAAATAACCCCAGCAGTTCCTTCAGGTGGCAAAAGACACCAAAAGAGAAAGGTTAATGTTTGTATGTCGACCTCTTACAGAAGCACTGCACTCAAGGCTCTGCTAATGGATGATGAGGACAACAGGTCACTGAGGATGGGTGTGGGAGAGTAGATCTTATCCACCTGAGGGTTCAGACAGCACCTTGAAAAGCAGCATGAGCAATTTCTGGTTCCTGGCACCATCAGGAGCAAAGACAGAGGAGCACAGACCTGTGGCAGGAGGATTTATGAGGGGACACCACTCTGCAGAGGGCAAGGCAAAAGCTGCACAGCTTGGGGTGTGAAAGAGGGTGGAAGGCAGGTTTGCACGTCCCACGGGCAACCTTCCCTGGTCACAGAGGCTTTTTCCAAGGTTTTCAGTGGCTGAAGCAGGTGTCAGCCCCTCTGGCAACCGGTGAAGGAGCTGGAAGAGGCAGAGGACCCCACACAACCCTGTCAGAGCTCACGTGGCAAAGGCACCAGGCTGAGCGTGGCAGAACAAAGAAAAGAAAACATGACCAATCTCAGCCACCGTCAGGCAAATGCTTCTATTTAACCTAAACAAAAGGATTTTGCCTCTCTTGGGCTTCCTTGGCATTACAATTCAAGACGTTTTACCCTGATAAGGCATTACCCAGGGATCAGACTAATCCTACGCTAACTTGAGGATCAGCTACAAACCCCTCTCTGCAGAGGCACATTCTCCTCTTTGCCTGTTTTCCAAGAAAGGGGAAAAAAAAAGAAGAAAGCTAAAAAAAAAATTTAAATACTTCAAAACCTCAAACTGAAAAGCAATAACCATGCTGGAGGCTCACCACAGACTCCTGTTGTTAGTGCAGGATGGCTATGGGGTGCGTTGTGGCAGCCTGATGGTCATGGTGGTGAGGGCAACAAGCATGATATCCATAGGTTGGGGTGAGAAGGGACCTTTCAAGGTCATATTGTCCAAACCCCCTGCAGGGAGCAGGGACATCTGCAGCTAGAGCAGGGTGCTCAGAGCCCCAGCAAACTTCCCCTGGGATGGTGCCAGGGATGGGGCAGCCACCACTTCTCTGGGCAACCTGGGCCAGGGTCCCTCCACCCTCAGTGGAAAAAACCTTTTCCATCTAGTCTCTCTTCCTCCACTCTTCCTTAGCTTCTGGCTGTGCACAGGATGAGCTCCCTCCTCTGCAGCCTCAGAGGGCACGTTCAGAGAACTGCAGGCAGTAGCCATGGGCACAGCCCGAGAGGAACACGTGGGCACAGGGACAGCAAGGACAGGCTTAGCAAGAACACTGCTCTGAGCCCAAACAGCATCTTCACAGGGAAGGCAGCCAGCACACGACTTGGAAAGCCAAGAGGGAACACGAGGGCAAGGAGGAGTCTGTGCAAAGGGAAGGGCCTGGAAAAGGCAGCAGAGCAAAGCTAGATGAGCACAGGGCAGCAGGGGCAGGCAGAACACAAGGTGCCAGCTGCAGCACCCGAGGACAGACTGACACAGTGCAGGAAAAGCTGGTGAGGAGGACACCAGCCAAGGGAGCAAAGTGAGGTCCACACTGCTCCCAGAGCAGCTCCAACACCTTCACGCTTGGCCTGAGGTCCCCAGCTCCCTCCAGGCTCATCCACCACGTTCAGAGGGGCCTCGGGTGAGTGTGACATGCTAGTACAGCTCTGCTTTTAGTTTTAATGTCACTTCAGTGCCCCATCAGCAGAGCTGCAAAACAGCACAAGATGTTCCATCTGGTTGAGCCAAGAGGACAACGACAATGTTCCCGTCTGCTCTAATCCACGGGAGCACACAAATTGGCTGGGATGGGCTTTGGGATGAGGCCCAGCACTGATCCATCTCCTCTCCCTTGGTGTGGAAGGCTCTGCATGCTTCCCAAGCCACACTGGGACGTTGCTGGGGAGGCCAAAGCTCTCCAGCCCACCCTGAAACCATGAGCTGCTGAGATGATGCATCACTGTGGTCTCTAGCCTACAGGAGGGTGTCTTGCCTTTGGACTAGCACTTTTCAGGGAACTCTTCTCCTTAGCAGGAAGGAGAGGAAGGTTTGCTCAAGAAACTCAGTCTGGAATCCCCTTCTGCCACTGCCCACAGCCTCAAAGGCATTGCTCTCACACCCACCAGTATCTGTTCCTGTGAAGCATCAGCTGCAGCTTCAGGGAGCACCCACTTACACATCTGGGCTGGTCTCCCTGAGCCTCTGGCTTCAAATGCCACACCAGCCATGAGCTCAAGGGATCAGCTCAAAGGCAGAATATCCAATTCCATCTCATCAACCCTGCCCCTTATCACCCACCACCCAAGTCCACCAGAGCTCAGCCAAGCTGGAAGAAGAGGCTGAAACGAAGCAATCTGGGAGGTGAAATTCCACCGAGGGCAGCTCACACAGCCTGGCAGGGTCAGAGCCCCCTGCCCCCCACTCTCCCTCACCAGCAGCAGCCAGAAAAATCAGCTGGCACATCCAGGCTCTGGGTTTCAAGGGGCTCCCTGAGCTCCTGCCCTCGCTGGTTGTGGTTTTGAGCGTGGAAGGAGCTTTGCTGCCACCGTGGGAAGCCACTTGGAATCCCCGGGAGAAGGTTTGCTCACACAAACAACCCAAAATAAAAAGCCCTTCAGATTCCACAGGCATCTGAAGGAGTAAATAGCAACCATGGCTGGCAGGGCCGTGATAAATTACAGCAGCAGGGAAGTTCACCCTTTTATGATGTTACTCTTAAACGCCATAAAGAGCAAGGAAACAAAGGCAGGCTGGGGAGAGAGAACAATGTCCTACAGGAGCACTAAAAAACCCAGAAACCTGCTAAATAAATACCAAACCAACCCGAGTTTGCTCTCCCTGTCACTTCTGTTATCATGTAGGCAGGAGTTCAGGCAGAAAGCAAATGCTGCTGCAGCATCCTGGAGTCTGTGCCCCTCCTGAGGCCAGCCAGGGGGGCAGCAATTGCTGGCAGCAGTGCCACTCACCTGGCCTCGGCCAGCAGTGGGATGTCACCAGCAGACCTGCCCATGAGGAACACCATCAAAAGGGTTCATTGTTTGGGATTTTCTCCCCCTCCACCTCCTTTTCTTGATGCACAAGCAGGTGAGGACCTGCAGGTTATTTGTTGGTTTCTCCCATGCATCCCCTGATGCATGGGAGAAACCAACAAATGGTCTCTGCCAACCCAAACAATTCTATGAATCTACGATTCTAACTCACAAATCCCACAGTCTGATCAGGGACGAAATCCTGGGCTTGGAGGGAGAACAAAGATGAGAGGAAAAGCAGAGTTTGTCAATAACTTCTACCTACAGCAGAAATACCACAGCTCTGCCTGCCGGGGACATTGGATTTCAGGGGCAGATCAGGAAGAGAACATCTCAGAAGAGGTCAGCGCTTGGAAAGACAGAAAGAATTCTGGATGTAACCGCAGCAAAAGCCTCTCTGTGAGCAAAGAAGAGTCACCAACACAGAGAATACCCTTTGCATGAGCTAATGCAGACGTGACGCAGCCCAGGGCCGTGGGCACCGACAGGGATGTTGGGTCAGGCACACGCTCCAGGGGCTCAGCACAAAGGCATCTTCTGATTAACCAAAATGAGCTCACCACAGGCTGCCCAAGACCTCCTTGGCAATGCCAAACATCCCAAATCCCACACGTGCCTCGCCTCTGTACCCCACCCCCCCCTACCCAGAGCCACGCTGCGCCCGCAGGGCTGGCACCACACGTGCCCCAGCAGCACCCCGAGCCTGGCAGCAGCAGTACCAGAGCTGGGAGTGACGTTATCCCCCCCACCCCGTGGGGATTAATGAAGTTAATTCTCCAGGGTCAGCAGATGAACACGCTTCCTTCAGGAAGGTACTACAGATGCCAACGTGTCATCAATTATTCATCCTGTTCTTTGAAGAACCGTTAAGTTCCTGGTGGGAAATTAATCCTGCCTGTAATGAGGTTTGTATTTCTATCAGAGCTTAAGCGTGTCCCTGTAGCCACTATTCAAACTCTTAACGTTTGGGGGTTGGTTTTTTTCCCCCAAGACCAAATCCCAGTTCCCTCTCAGTACCATCTTTTTGCCATTACTGCACAGGAAAGCGCAGAGATAACCAGATTTCAGTGATTTTCACATTTCCAGTCATCCACTATTAGAAGACCAGCAAGCAGGAGGTTAAAGTCATTTGAAAAAGACTTTTTTGGGTTTTATTTCTACTTCACCAAAGCAGTAGATCTCCCTTTGCACTTGAAACACAAAGCCCAGAGCTGCTCCAGAGGTGGCCTTGCTCAGCCACCGCCCGCTCGCAGTAGGTCCCACCCAGGTGGGATGCAGCTCCCAGGCTCAGAAGGGAGGTTCATCACGGTGGGAGATAATGGTGGAGAAATCCCTGTGTCCTCTAAATGAGCAGCAACAGATTGTGGTGTGGACAGAGCAAACACAGGAGTCCCTCAAGCATTTCAACCTCATGAATTGCTATTAAGTGGTGACAGCGTCCTTGACCTGAAGAGAGCCCTTCAGCCACAGAGATCCCAACACCAACAGGAGCTGCCACAAAGTCCCATTGGCCCAGCAGGATCCCAGCCCATCCTGTGTCTTCTGCAGCCCTGCAGAAGCAGCCAATTAACAGGCCACTCCTAATTACCACCCTAACCAAAAACCCTTTCAGCAGAATGCAAAGCCAAAATTCAAACGCTTAATACAGTTTATAGAGGGTATTATTATTATTATTGGTGGTATGAATTAGTCACTCATCCCCTCTCCTGCCCTGGATTCCCAACACACCAGAGCTTTTGTTTGAGGGGCAGATGGGACAGGGAGGTGGCCCTGTCACCTTTCCCCTGCAGATCCACACACCACAGCCCACGCAGCGTTCACATCCCCGACCCTGCCAGCAAAAAAAAAAAAGCAAACAAAACCCCCTCAGATCCCATCAATCAGAGTCCAAAACACTGGCTGTGAGAGAAGCAAGAGGAGCACGTTGTGGTGTGTCTTGCACCTTCACACCCTGAAGGGAGCAAACACCTGGAATGTGCCATCGTGGCTGGGCACATCAGGCAGAGAGCGGCTGGCACCGATGGGAGCCCTGCAGTGCCTGAGCAGATCATCCCATGTTCACTAAGGGAACAAAAAAAAAAAAAGGTGTGTGGGAGGAAAACCCGATAAAGGTCTGCGGGGATGACAGCTGCAGGAAAACACAGCAAAGCCAGGCAGCTTGGAAATGGAGAGAAATTGCCTTTCTGGGCAGGGAACTGCAGGCAAGTCACCACAGACCCGGCTGCAGCACATGAGCTCAGCTCCTCTCTCCTGCTCTGGGGACCAAGCTCTATGAAGGGCTCAGGAGTTCACCCATTAAAAGAGTTAATAAAGCACTGATCCAGCAGTGGCTGAGGCCTGTAACGTGCATAAGCTGCAAGAAACATCTCAAAAGCTTCTGACGTGCCCAGAGAGCCCAACTGTGCTGCTTTGATTTCAAAAGGTGAAAAGCAACGGTGCCACCAAGTGTTCCAGGGATCCACAGATGGGTCCCATTAAGGTTATGCAAGAGGTGATGAAAAACAGCAGATGATGACAGGGTCGAGTGAACCATCACCTGGAAAAGCAAACAGCCAAAATCCCCAGCTCGATGGAGCTCAAGAGCAGAACAGGCACGAAGAAGGACAAACCTCACTGCTGTGTGGGATGCCACGGAGCTAAACTGGCAGGAAAAGGGGATTTTAAGCCCCACTGGGCTACCAAATGCCTTCTCTGGGGGGAATCCAGGCAACTGCACAGGAGCTTTGTCTGAAGAAAGCCTCCAGAATTGGGTGCTCACACCAGTGGACCCACCTGCCTGCAACCAGCCGAGCTGAAGGGTGTTGGAGAAACCAGTAAACTCCAGCTGCTCAGGGCAAACCTGGCAGGATGGGACACAAGGTGACTCTGGGCAGCTCATAGCAACAAATACAAGGGGGAAAAAATCAGCCCAATAGAAGCCCATGGTCTTGCTTGAGGGTTCATGTCTATTAAATAAGGTGGAATTTGGGTAGCACGAGGCAATTCCCCTAATGTCCCCTCCTGGTTTACCCCACAGGAGCCAGACCATCCACATCCCATCCCACTCCACTTGTCTTTCCCTAAAGCAGGACACCGTGGAGCAAATAATCATTTCAATGCATTGAGCTGCAACAGCTAAACAAGAGCTGGTGGGGGAGAGCAAGGCCACTGCTTACACCAGAGGTACCTCACTTTAAAGAATTAAAGTAACTGCCCCACATCCCAAAGCTCCTTCATCCTGGAAATGCTTCTCTGGAAGAAGCAAACTCCTTCCCAGCTTAACCAATCTAAAAGCAGGGACTGACCTGTGCTGGAAAGGGGCTCTCCCTGACCCCACACAACCTGAATCCATCACAGGTATTTAATGTTGCATCTCTAGCACGCAAATGATTTCTCAGGCCACTGCTCACCGATGTTTTAATGCAAGAGACCTGAGAGATCTGATGGGGATAAGAAAGAAAAGGAGCTTCCACATGCATATTTCAGCAGCCTCTCACTCCAGCTGGGGAAAACACTGGATTCCATCTCCTCCTGTCACCTCTGCGGCTGCTGCCGCTTACAAAACACCAAGCAGCAGCTCCAGAGATAGATGGACGTGATCAGATCTCCCCTGGCTTGGCCTCAAACCCCACAAATGAGGGTTTGAAATATGAGCTGCTGGCAGGGGGGGGCATCAGAGACCTGGCGACCCTCGTGCCACTGCCCAACCTCTACCACCTAGAGCAGTGCCGGGGTGATGGGCTGCACAGAAAACTCCTGGCTGCCTCCCCATCCTTTCCACCCCCTCGCAGGGAAGCTTCACAACTTTGAGCAAGTCGTTTCAATCCATCGAGGTGCTTAATAGATGAACAAGTCAAAATATGTGCTGACGAGGTGACAATTAACAGGAGGTTTAATGAAAGATTAAAGCAACATCTCCCAGAGTGAGAGGGTGTGTGTGGTCCTGCTCCTCCAGATCCCACCCAAAGCATTCCTGGGAGGAACTCTCTGGTTAGCATCAAACATTCAGCTCCCTCCTCATGGGCTGCAGCCCATCTGACCTTCCTCCTTTCCCTCCGGCCACTCACGAGGCCATTGTGTCACAGCAAAGAGCAGCTGCTCAATCCCTGACACATCTGCACCCACAGGGTCCCTCTGGACATCAAATTGGAGATGGGATGGCCTCAGAAATCCACATCCCAAGATGGTTTTTCTCCCTAGAGAAGAAAAAGCTGTGAAAAAATGATGCCTGTTCAAATGTGCATCTTTCCATCCTTCTGAGTCGCAAGCACAGTCTGAGCTGGTCCATGGCCAGTGATTTCCACTGCTCCCCTTGACCTTCTGCAGCACTTGGACTCCCTCAAACTGCTTCCCAACATCCTCACCACACACAGACACCCACACAGACACCCTCCTTCACCCCTGTCTTCCTTTTTACCTTCTCCTCTGAAATTCAAGCTGTGGACAAATCTTCTCCTCCTTTTTCTTACTAAAAATAACACCTTCCAGCAGCCACTGGAGGGGCTCCAGGAGTGCCCAAGAATAACCATTAAGAGCAAGGCAACCAGCAGAAGTGACAGTGGCAGGAGCTGTGCTGCAGACGAGGCACAGATTAATTGGCTCAGCTAAATGGCTCCCGTTCTCACGCTCCACCAAACCCCAGTGGGGACCAACCACTTATTAAAGCCAACAATTGTCAAAGAGGTTCAATTTCAATAGACTAACAAAACCATCACAACAAAAAAACCTCAAACCAACCAAAAAAAAAAACAAACCAAACCCCAGAAATAAAATAAAACCATCATTCAAGCAAACAAACCAACCAAAAAAGCATCATTCCAATTGAACGTTCCCAACCTCTAATGGATCTCTGGGAATATTCATAGAAATAATAATTTCTCTCTATAATTGAGATGCAATTTCACCCTCATGGCTCCAGCCTGCTCTTGGAAGGCTGAGCACATGGGAGAGCCTGTCCCAGGAAAAGAAATTCAATCAGTTTTTGCTAATGACAAAGTAACCAGGTTGGAAATGACCCCCTCCCGAGGAACACCAATCTGAGGGCACAGTGTGGAACCTCTGTGCTGCTGCAGCCACCCACAGACCCCTCTCTGCACACCCTCCTCTTCAGCAACAGGCTGCTGCATCCTGGAATTCACCATCATCTGATCTCACCCAGAGGGGACATCCCTGCCCAAACATCACCACGGCTCAGCCCAGGCTGGAGGAACCCTCTGATCTCACACAGAGGGGACATTCCTGCCCAAACATCACCACAGCTCAGCCCAGAGCAGGGCAGACCCTCCCAGGAGCTCCATGGGGAGCCAGCAGCAGCCTCAGGAGCTCCCTCCTAGTGGGTTTTCCTCCTAAGTGAAGGCAAAGAGAAGGGAGGATCAACTCGCACCTCACTAATTGTTATTTGTGATACACCAGTAACGTTTTAATTAATCCGAAGCCTTCAGCATAACAGCCACCCAAGGTACAAAGATAAACTCGAATAAACAGGGCTTGATTGAATACATAATTAATGTTCCACTAAAGCAGGCATATATGAATATTAATTAGCAGGAGTCGTCGGTGGTTTGGCACCTCCCGTCATTGTCAATTTATTCTTTACATGCCCAGCCCCCAGCTCTGGAACAAACCTTTTGCTTTCCAGCAGAGCCCAATAAACACAGGCTCAATTATCCCCCCCCACACATGAACTGGCTGCCAGAGCCTCCCTCAAACCAAGGATAGATGCACTGCCAAGATTGAAACCTGTTCACCTTAAATGGGGCTCCCAGTAAATATAATTGGTGTCTCCTGCAATCCCAGTGTGGTGGGGGCTGGAAGGGAGCTCTGGGGATCATCTGGTGCCACCCCCCTGCTCCAGCAGGGTCACCCAGAGCAGGGTCCAGCAGTGCAGTGTCCAGGGGGGTTTGGGATCTCTCCAGAGAAGACTCCACAATCTCTCTGGGCAGCCTGGGCCAGGCTCTCATCACCCTCAGCAGCAAATTTCTTCCTTCTCTCCAGTCTAAATCTCCCTCTTTTAGCTTCAAACCATCCTGTCCCAACAGGCCCTGCTAAAAACCTCTGTCTCTATTATACAGCTTTATGAAGATGAGGGTAGGACAGAAAAGCCTCGGGAACCACCTGGACAAATTTGGATAACAGGCTCCTTGCAAATGCCTGGGGCTTGCAAGGAAGCAGAGTGAGCAACAGCCAGAGCAAAATGATAGCCCCAGGGGCTGCTGAGCTGATAGCCCCAGGGGCTGCTGAGCTGATAGCCCTGGGGCTGGCAGCTGTTCCAAGGTGTGGAGCATCCCCAACACCTCAGAGCATCCCCAACATTTCTCAGCTCAGCACCTCCCACCAGCCCCACGCTCACCGAGGTGTCATTAAGCTGCAGGAGCCCGTGCTAATTATAGTGCCAGCTTTTCCCTGGCAGGGATGCTAATTGAGGTAGAGTTGACAGTGTTTCCAAACCCTGCACCACAGGCAGGGGCCCCAGCCCTTCGGGGAAGTGTCACTGAGACCTTGGTGAGAAAGCAAAAGGATTTTGCTGGGAGCAAAGCTGAGCTGAGCCCTGTCCTGCTGCTGCCCAGGAGGCTGAACCAGCATCTGCTTCAAGCAAGCAAGAGCAGAGGCCCTGGTAAGGTGCAGGGCAGGCCACAAGCTCCTGTTTTAATCACAATGGGAATGATTTCTTCAGGGGGATTTGGGGCTGGGATACAGGGACCCTCAATCAGCTGAGCTGAGCCTCCAGGCAGGGGCTGAGCAGAAGGAGCATCCACAGGCCATTGCTCTCACACACCTCTCTGGGTATTAAGCTTGAATATTGTGACCTTTAGGATGGCAGTGAGACTTTCTGAGCCTCTGTAGCCATCCCAAGGGTGGCTCTGTGCTCTTGCAGAAGCACTGAAAGGTTAAACCAGCATCTCCACAGCAGCTGGGGCTGTATTTCCATTAACCTATTGCTACAGGTGACACTTTGTTCACCCCTCTGCAAATCTTCCTTTTATTTTTATTTTTTTTTTTGCTGGTGATAATGACAGGAATCTCCATCTGACACAGCCCGAGGTGGTGAGATGCACACACAGCCAGCTCTTCACCTCAGCTTCCCAACACTTTGTTTGAAGGATAGAAATCTAATTATGGTTTGCTTGGTGCAGATGCTTCCCCTTCCCCCGCTGCTCCACGTGTGGCTAATTTAAAGCTCCCTCCTTGTCTCATCTGCCAGGTATCTGCCTCCCCTAGCAATATATGGAGCTGAGCTACAGCATCTGAGTTACCTATCAATAATTAAAGAAAAAAACATGAAAAGAGGAAAATTATTGTGCTGCTGCTGACAAGGCTAGAGCAGCATTAGTGTACAGGAGCAGCCTGTGTGGGCAGATCACCCACAAAACATGTTTCACTGGGGTCATGAGAGCCTGGCCAGCTAGGCACGAGCACCCAAGGGTGCTGGGAATGATGAACAAGCTGGAAGGCAGCAATTACTCTAAATGGTGAAGGGTCTGGAGCAGGAGTGTGGGGAGGAGAGGTTGAGGGATTGTTCAGCCTGGAGAGAAGGAGGCTCAGGGGAGACCTTCTGGCTCTGACAGCTCCTGACAGGAGGGTGGAGCCAGGGGGGGGTTGTTGGGCTCTGCTCCCAAGAAACAAGTGACAGGACAAGAGGAACCAGCCTCAAATGGAAATGGCAGCTCAATGTGGGTTTGCTTTGATTTTTTTCCTGTTGTTCAACCTGCCCTTGCAGGGGTGGAAATGCAACACCTGTGATTACAGACCCATAAATGGAGCCTTCTCACCCAGGAAGCCCATGCAGTGGTGGAATTTAAAGAGAGATGCCCTGGCATCAGATAAAATCCACTCTCAAAATAAAAAAATCACACGTGAGGATGGGGGAAGGGCTGCTCCTCCTCCCCCATCTGCTGGTTAAAGCAGGTCCTGTGCCACAGCAGCTGACGTGGCTGACAGCAGCCACCTCCTTGCCAACAAGCCACACACCCACCCCAGCTCCACGACCAAAAGGCACTCATCCTTTTTCCCCAGGTTATGCAGAAAAGCCTTTTCCTATCCCCCCTCCACCCCAAAACCTGTCCAGGCTACAACCTGAGCTGGGCAGAGACTGGGCAGAGTGGGGAGAAAGAAAAGGGGAGAGGAAGGAGAAGAGGAGGAGGAGGAGGGAGGGGAGAGGAACCCAGCAAAGCAAGCGTTTGAAAAGGTTCCCTTCTAGTACTTCCAACACCACCTAGAATTGCAGAGCAGCTGAGTGTCCTCAGCTATTACAAATCCATCTCATCTCCTTGGTTTTTATCCTTTTCTGCAGTCTCAAAGCCCAGCCCCTGGCAGGACTCATCCCTCTCAAAGACTTGGGGCTCTGCAGTTTTCCATCCAGTGGTAAACTCCATCACTTCAATAAGAAACCCCTCCCCAGCACGAGCTCCCATGGAGCAAAGTGGTGTGAGAAAACACAGCTCTGGCTGGAAGCCTGGGACAGAAGAGACATGAAAAAGAGACCAGAATTTGTTGTCTTTACAGCATCATCTTTCTCAACACGCCCTCGGATTTACAATTTTCGCCCACCACGGGCTGGCTGCAGATGTTCAGGATGCAGCAGCCAGCCCAAGACTGCAGGCTCCCCCTCCACCACCACCCCCTGCCTCCCTGAGCCCCCTCCCCAGCCAAGGTTTGGCAGCCAAGCCCTCGCAGGGCTCAGGGAGGAAGCTGGGATGTGACAGACCTTGTCAAAAGGCACCATCTGAGAGCAGCAAGAGGAAAAAACCAGGAATGGAGAGAAAGCAGCAGCCCTGTGAGATCCTCCCAGGATGACAATGACCCCGGGAAGAGGCTGTCCATGAACAGGCACAGAGGGATGGGACTTACCTGGGATGTTGTGGATGGTGATGGCCAGGATCATCAGCATGATCCTCCTCCAGCTGCTGCTACCAGCTGGGACCCCCTCCCTGGCTGCTGGGAAGGCTGGGGGGCTCTCTGGCAGGCTGGTGCCCATCCCCTTCCTCCGCTGGTAGGGCTCCCCGTTCTCTCCTTTGTCTGTGGGTACAGAAAACAGAGTGGTCAGCAGGGAGGATGAGGGATGAAGAGACAGGCACCCCCTGCCTCCCCTCCCCGATGGACAAAGCAGAGAGAAGGAAAAACACTGTCTGAAGGAAGGTTGAAGGGGGGAGTGTTGGCCCCTCCAGTCTAGGGCAGGTGGTTTCCCCTCATGCAGACCACAGCCCATGGGTGTGGAAGGAAGTTCAGTCTCTGCCTCATCTGCCTCCTGAGATTGGGTCCCAGCCTCACACAGCTCCCCAGCATCACCCCTGGGTTCACATCCACCTGCAAAGTCCCACTCTGTCAGGGACAGGCTCTGGGGCTGGTGAGGATGATGATGAGAGAGCTGCTGGCAGCAGCTCCAGGATCCTGTGATGAGACTATTACCCCTTCCCAGCCCTAAACCTGGCAGGTCTGTGGTTCCATTGCCTTCACAGATAGAGGAAAACCTCATAACACTTTGGTTTTTTCCACCCTGGCCACAAAATGAGCGCCCTGAGCTCTATTTAGCAACTATTTGTTCCACTACCAGCAGATTTGCTGTTGCCATTTGCTAAGACATCACCAGATAACCCCAGGCTCTTCCAGACCTCTGCTCCCAGCAGGTCCATTTCCACTGGCTCTCTTTCAAAGCAGTTATTTAAAACCACACCACTCAAACCCAAGCCCCAATTAGGGCTGGGAAGGGTGGCACAAGCACCAGGCAGCACAAAACCTACTCACACCAGGACCTCCCCTGTTCACCTCCAGCAGGAAAAGGCAAAGGGAAGCCAAGGAACAAGGAGCAGAAATTCTTCAGCCTCACACAGAGACAGCTTCGCATTGAAGATCTGACATTTAGACAATGTAATTCCCTTTGAATTCATATCATCCTCTCTGCTGTCCCCTCAACCCCCTCCAAGACACTTTGTTCTTCAGTGTCTTTTGGTACCAAGAATGCAGGGCAGAGGCTAAAACCCCACTTGGCAATGGTGGGACCAAGTGGCTCTCCAGTGGATTCCCTCCTGCCTCACAGGAGCATCCCCACAGAGCATCACCAGGGCTCCAGACCCTGATGGCTGCAACAATCCTGCCTTCCCTGAGGGGCCATGGCCACTGTCCCTCTGCAAACAGAACGAGACACCATGTGGGTAAACACTGTCCTTGGCCTCAGCCTGATGGAGCCAGGCACTTTCTGTCCCCAAACCCTAGCTCAGGCAATAATGCACAGTAACATTTGATGGCAGAGCTTCTTTCCAGCCTGCGGGGACAGAGATAAATATTTGCTTTTTCCTCTTTTTTTTTAAGCAACAGAGAGGACAACCAGCCCCAGCCAAGCAGCTCATCCAGCTCACTGCAGGAACGCTGGCGCAGCAGAGCCCTGGCAAAGGGGCAGCCAAGGCTGAAGCCACTACCAGATGAAATCCCCTTTTCCTGCCAGGCCACAGGATTACTTTAATTGCTTGGCACGCATCCCCCCAGGCCCCACACACAGCCTTCTCCTCAGCTGATCCTGCCCTGGCCACCGACGCTGACCCACGGACCTGCACCCTGGCACCAGCTCTTGCACTGAGGGACCATGTCCACAAACCCAAGGTGATGTGAGGATGCAGAGAGGTGCAGGAATCCCTCTCCAGGCAGGAGGAAAGATGGTTTAGGTGACATTTAGAGGAGAGCACCGACATCCAAGTGACAAAACAGCAGCGTTTATCATGGCACGAGCCACTGCAGCAGCCAGGGCAGAGAGGCAGGTTTGGCCAGGCACCAACTGCACGTGGAGGTTTTGGTGGCTGCCAGGGAAGTTTTGCATTTTGCAGACTGGCTGTCCCTGCTGAGGGACCACAGGGAGATGCAGAATGGAATGGCAGTGTCCTGGCTTTAGCTAAAGCAGGCCAGGGAAGCTGCCTGCTGACAGCACAGCAGCACCTCCACCGTGCTCTCACCTCTCACAGTGCCAGCTAAGAGCAGCAGTTACTGACACCAGGCAGGTTATTCCATCTCTGCCCATTTCCTATGCTTTTTTCCTTTTTTTCTTCCACTCATCTCACAGCGTGACCTGGTTCAGTCCATCCTTCATGTTTCTGACTTTAAGACTGTTAAAAACAAACCCTGCTGGTGACTCCAGTGAAGCACCTGCCATCTAAGCACAAGCTCGTGGCCAGTGCACCTTCCTCTGCTACCTCAGATCTTCCCTTGCCTCTTGCTCACCTACCCCAGGAGCAGGCTGAGGCTGGAGCCTTCCTCTTCCTCCTCCTCTCTAGTGCCTTTATCCAGCCTCCCCCTCCAGCTGCACACAGAACAAAGTGCCAGGTCGAGGAGCCATCCATTGCCCCATGCCACTGCTCCAGCCAAGTCCTTGACCACACCACCCTCATCTCTCTGGGATAAACCAAACAAAATGAGTCAAACCAGGGATTTACTTTCCTGGGAAAGATGTGATCATTACAGTGCAGCTGATGCCCATGTGCTCCCAGGCAGGGGATGGGCACATGAGGCAGGATGACCTCACTCAGAGCCACACAGCAAATCCACCACAGAGCCAAGGGGGATGGAAACCCAAATGTTCTCAGCTCCTGTCACCATGGTTTAGACATAATAAGCCAAAAAAAAAAAACCCTACCCCCAAACAATTTCAAAACCTCCCAGTTGCTTTTCACTTGGCACTTAACAGAACCAAGAAACCAAATGTCATTGGTGTTTCCAAACACTTCACTTTCCAGCTCTGAACAAAACATGCTGGGGGATGGCAGCTCTCCCCAGGCTGGTGCAGGGAGGGGATGGGCTGGGGTGGCACAATGCCCAGGATCATTCACTGTCCCCTCAGACACACACAGAGACCCCAGGGAGGGAAGAGCCACCTCCTGCCCCAGCTGATCCCAGCAACCACAGCATGCCCAGGAACTCCCAGTGCTTGTTGCTGCTGGTTTATTGGGCTTTTCATTGCCTTATTCCAGCTGTACTTTCTCCTTATTTCCCTCGCCTCTGGATTTGATGTGTTTGCCTTCAAACTGTCCCCCAGGACTCCTGCAGCAAGGCATTTGCTGGTGTTTAAACATCAAAGCAAAGCTTTTCCAACTCCCTCACCCAGGCTTTGAACTCAGCTCCCTCGACTCCCATTTGGGGGTGAATTTTCCCTGAGGAAAAAAAAAAACCCAACCACATTTTGATGAACAGCTGGGATGAGCCTTGGTGAGGAGCTCTGAAGGCCACAGAGGGACCCAGCTGCACTGTACCTGTGGAATCCAGATGCTCAAAAGCATCAGATCTGAACATCCCACTTGGCTCACAGGCTCTGGGCTTCCCCAGCTCCAGGGAGGAGCAGAGTGAAGGATGCAGCAGGTACCATGCTGCTCGTGTCACTGACCTGGGGGAGGTTCAGGTGGCCCCGTTCTGTCAGGAGCTACCAGGGTGTCCCTGCAGTGTCCTCTGCCCATTGTCAAATTACCAGGAAAGGGCCATTTCATGGCTCTGGAAGTAAATGCCCAGACCAGCTCTGTGGCTTCACATGAGCCTGTGACCTGCTAAGGGATCCATTCAGTCCCAGCAGATGGGTACCACTTGTGGTAGATACCTTGTTTTTTTAAATAATAATTCAAAAATTACTTACAAGTAGACTTCTTGGTACTACTGGAAAAAAAAAAACAAACGTTGAAAATTAGACTTTTTACAAGTGTATTTGTACTGTCTGTGAGGTGACAAGGGACTGGGGGATGCTGCAGTGCTGGGGGGGTGAGGAGCTCTGCTCCCATCAGCTGCAAACGGGAGAAATCTGTGAGAAATAAAGAGAATAGATGCAGCATTTCCAGGGGAAGTGCCCAGGGTGGTTTGGATGGACAAGTGGAACATAAAATTGCCTCTGGTAGAAATTACAGGTGTGTTTGCAGTGGATAAAGACAGCAACACCCAGAGCAGGGAGACAACCCCAGCAGTGACACATGCATCAGCAAGGCTACAAACCCCACACGGGGCCAGAGACTGTTTTATCTGCAACTGCTGCTACAGAAGATTAAAAACTAAAAAATAAAGGATAATTACTAGGGAGTGATGGCAGCAGCTCAGAGTCAGACACCACACAGGAGGGAGGGGGAACCTGTGCAAAGCAAGAGCAGCACCCAGCTTGAAACGCAGACTAAGGGGAACAAAACAATAATTCTGGTTAAAGATGGACTTGGCTGGAAATCAGGAAAGCCTCCCTAGCAAATTGGAGTGGTGATAAGAGCAGGACAAGGGGTGGCTTTTCAAATAGCTGACACAATCAGGCAGGGGTGCCCGCCAGAATGCTGCCAAGACCTTTATGTGGCAAATAATTATCTGCCCCATGTACTTTAAGTCTTGTTCACAGAAAAAAAAAAAAGGTTTTCTATATAGTCGACTCAATTTATCATTATTGAATTTTTCCTTAAAGCTGCAGGGCAAAGATTCTGCCAAAAGTTTAATTACATACGTGCAGCCTGCTGCATTTTTCATATCCTCTGCAGCCAGCACTGGGGAAAAAAAAGATAAATGGCTTTGAGTATGGCTTAAACTGCTGGTGGAATATAAAAAACCAACTGGCTTCTTATCAGCACGTGAAATGGCTTTTTATTTTTGATTATTTCTTAATGAAAACTGTTTGCATTAGTCCTGAGCTGGGCTGTACTGCTCTCACCAGCACTACACAAACAGAACAATGCTCTGTTTGCTCTCTCTGCTCAAAAACCCCTCTCTTCACTGCAGCACTTCAGCTCCTGAATGCAAACCAAAGCCTAGGGAGCTCTCTGGCTTTTCACATCTGCTTTAGAGCTCTTCCTCTCCTCTTCTAATTAGGCCTGGCTTAGCCCTGCCTTTCTGCTATGGCTCTCAAATGCTCAACCAACTTGTTGAGCTGGGGATGGGGCTACTTAATTCCCCCCTCAGCAAAGCAAGGAGCCCCTGCAACACCTCTGAGGTGGCCCGAGACCTGTTTTGGCCTTGATTCAGCTGCAGAGCTCCCCCCCCAGCCCAGCACTTGGGGGAGGAGATGGGCTGGAGGGAGCTGGTACCCCCAGCAGTCACATTCTCCTGGGCAGCATCCCAGCATCTCCTTCTTTCTCCAGGCTGCACCAACCACACTCTTGGGAATCTTGAGTGTCTCCTGGCCAGACATGCTGGAAAGAAAATAATTTCCAGCTCCAAAATCCTCCCTCCATTCCTTTCCCCATCAAATCCTTGCAGCTTGACTCTGCCTCACCAAGAAGGGACCCGTGGCCAAGGAAGGGCTCTCCAGGCTCTCACAGCAACACCAGGGGCTTCCTCCCTCAGCTTAAACTTGCAAGGGATGAATGAGCACCCTCATTTATAAAAATGTGTCAGCTCCTGTCTCTGAAGGGCTGGAGAAGGGAATGAGCCAGAGAGCCAAGCACAGACACACAATAGACTTATTAAAATCTCTGATTATCTGCCACTTGCTGGCTATTTGCAAAAATCATTTGGTGCTGATGTGCCTGGGAACAAGGAAGGGGGGTGGGGAAGCATCAAATATTGTTATTTCAAAATAAGATGTCTCTGGCTCTCTCCTTTGGTTGAAGCCTCTTGGATTGCCCCTGAGGGGCAGCAGCCCCAGAGCCCAGGGAGCAGCAAAGGGCCAGGGGGGAGCAGGAGAGTGGCAGCTGCACATGGCACCAGCAAACGTGCTGCCAAATTCTCCCTCCTCAGGGCCAGCACCTCTCCTTTCCAGCTGGCAATGTGGATTATGGGATAGAGATGCTTGGTTAAAACCAGGAGAGGGAAGCAAGCTGGGGCTGACCCTCTGCCTGGGGGTGGGCAGGGAAAGAAAGAGCAGTTTGTGAAAGCAAATGGTATCACGAGTAGCTGACATCCCCTCCAGAGGTACAGAAAATAATTGCCTGCTAAATTCCCGCCTCTAATGACTGAGATAAGCCAAAATTACTCAGGAAAAAAAAACCCTCTAGGACTCCCAAAAGCATGGTAGTTAATCCAAGCCCCTCACACAAACACTGGCAGATGCTACTGCAAACCCAAGAGCCTTCCCAGCTCTGCTTGTCTTCTGAAGGCTGCCCATGGGAGGGCAGAGTGCTGGTCCCCAGCACACCCCTCCCCGTGTGCACTGGTGTGCACCATCCCCTTCTCCCCAGCATCTTGTTTTCCCTGGTCTGGGGTTGTTTTTTGTCTGTAGTTCCTCAGAAGAGGAACCACATCAAAAACAACAGCCACAGCCCTTGGGAAGTGGTGTCAGACACATGCACACTCCCAGCAGCTCCATCACACTCTGGCCTTCCGAGGATACCATCATCACCCTTCCTCATTTTCTTTTTTTTTTTTTTTTCTCTTTTTTTAAAGGCTTTGTTTCAGCAGACCCAGCAGCACCTGGGTCTGAAGCCATCAGCCCAACCACTCTCTCCAGCACTGTGCACCCACCAGCCACCAAAGCTGCTCCCTGTGGGCACTACCAGTGAGTGCTGGGGGCTCATCCTCTCCTCCCAGACTCCTCCTCCCAAACTGGTTTCCTCATCCCCCCTTTTGCCCCTGCAGCAGGAGCACAGAAGGGCCTAGAAGCTGAGGAGCAGATGGGTGTCAGTGAGCATCTGCTCCCTGCTACCCCCCAGCCAGGCTGCTCTTACCAGACACCTCCATGAGGGGGTTAATTACTGGAAGTAATTAAGCATGGCACCTCTTATGGGATACCTGCCATCCCTTTGCAGGTAGGTACAGGGAGAGGCAGCGAGTGCCACGGGCTGCCAGCCAGACAGAGGGGAGCAGGCAGCAGTCCCAGGCTGCACATCTCTTGCTCTGCTCAGGGCTGACAGCCTGGATCCTATGGGAGCTGGAAAGAAAATTACAGAGGGGAAAGGTTTTCTTGTAAGGAAAGAATCCTCGAAGCAAGGGAAATCCAGCTCCTGGAAATTCTGCCCACAGAGAACAACGCTGTGGAAAAAGGAGCTCCTTGGAATTCCCCAACTATGGTCAAAATAAGGCTGGATTTGTAAAAATAGCAGTTATTTACTGCTAGCAAAAGCTCAGTCTGCTCAAGCAGAGAGCACCCACTTGCAGTGACCACAAGCCTGCTGGAACAATCTCCCCTCTCCAGCACACACCCCCTCCTCCCCACCCACCCACACACACACACCCCCCGTAACAAATTCATTTTCCAACGTTTCTGGCAGATAAAAAGAGGTGCCTGCATCTGCTCAGGCTTTCAGCAAGGAAGATAAATAGAGTGTCATGACTCAGTGTCTATTAGGCGCCTTCATTTACCCGGGTGTGCACAGGAGCCTTCATAACAGGCTGGTTAATCCAGCGTGACTGACGGCCCCGTGCCCGGGAGCACCATTAGCACTGGCATCTGTCTGAAGCTGGGAGTCAGGAGGATGCTGGAGTGCTCCAGACTGCCCAGCACAGGCACCAGTCCAACCAGCTGCCCCCCTCCTTCACACCTCCAGAGAGAACATCGGCTACTGAGTGTACAAAGGGGAGCCCTGGTGCTCAAAATCCAGGTCAAACACCACCATGTTCCTGGAGCATCCATCTCCCCGTCCCAGCCTCTCCCCACATGGCAAAGCAGCACCTTTGGCCCCTCCCAGACCCTGATCCTAAGGCATGAGCTTCTCCCTGCTCTGCTCCAGCGATGGTGCCTGGCAAAAAATCCCTGCTCCAGCTCCACGTGCCAGGGCAGCAGCCTGAGAAGCCACACACAACACACAGACCTGTCCTGCTGCCCTCTCTTTATCTCGTGCCACCAGTGGCCCTTCAAGCTGCCAGGGCATCTCTGTGGCCAGGAATGCTCCCGTGATCCCAAGGAGTGCTTGGGTGAGCTTTGCATGGGAACATAAATCCCTCTTTGTTCAGGGGAGAGGTGCTGGAGAAGAGCAGTGAAGGAACAGCACCAGTTGCCCAACACTGGCCGACAAACCAACCTGCTGGAAATCTCACCTGGATGCCCTAAACCAGCACCTTTATTCCTCCAGAGCTGCAGAGATTCGTTCACAGGCACTAAACCCCCAGTTCCCAGAAGCCCTGATGCTGGGGCAGCATCTTCCAAGGGGTTGTGGAAGATGAAGGGAAGCAGCATCTGCCAAAGGAGGGTCAATGGCTGCACCCTCTGCTTGAGGAGATCCCAGCACTGGGAGCCACCTGAACCCCATCACCACACACTCCTGCCCCACAAATCACTGGGAAAAGTTCCTGGTGAGCCACAGGACCTCAGGGTGAGCAGTGCCATGGAGACTGGTGAAGGACCAAAACCCAAGTGAAATGGGTGATGCAGCACCAACCAAGAGTGTGGCCACCTGCAACAGCAGCAAGGCCAAGGTGCTGCTCATCCCTCGGGCTCCACGGGTTGCCCAGAGTCAGAGAAGAGGAGGAATGCCAAAAATCTCAGCACTCAATATCTGCAGAGCTCACAGATTAATTTCTTGGGTGAGAGCGACAGCACGATCTGAAATGTAATTACATGCACCAGGTCCTCTTAAGCAAACTAATTCCCAGCAACTTCCAAAAGCTCTTTAAGGAGCTCCCAGTAGATAAAGTGCATCGCTGGATCATTTTATGCTGAAATTCTACACATTCCAGTTAATTGAATCACTTCATTTCAGAGGGCTGAGCTATGTTTGGATCTCTGATCCTTGGCAGGGAGCAGCTTCTGATCCGAGCGAGATCAGATGCAGTGAACCTCTGAAGGAAATAAGAAAAGAAATCATCTCATTACCTGCTTAAAAATGGGATTTTCTCCTTTTTATCAGGAGTGATTTTCTCAGGGTTCCGATAACAATGCCTGAGCTGGGAGGACAGGGCTGACACTCACCCTCCTCCACACAGCCTGGTGGGGTGACACAGGACCGGGGGCTCAGCAGAGCCACCCACTGCTGTCACCACGGGGTCCCACCACATCAGGGCCACATCTGCAAACCAGATGCTGAAGGATGCTCTGGCATCACCTGCCCTTGGCACACACCTTCACTTCAATCCACTCCGTGCCCTGTTACACCCCAACTCCCCTGCCTAATTATTATTATTATTATTATTATTATTTTAATTAAGAGCTAAATGGAAGTAGGGAAATCCACAGAGTAGAAACCAAAGCTGGCAGGGTGTCCAGCTCCCAGTACAGACATGACCACACCACTGGGAGAGCAGGTCCTGCCCTCTCTGCTTTTCACCATGACATCTCCACAGCTCTTTCAAGATGCCAAACCAGAGACGAGCAAGACGAGCTGCTCTGCTCTTGCTTTCTGTTATTTCTGTTATTATTTCACCCTAAGACACTCATTATTCAGAGTCAACCTGCTCCTCTTTTGCTCCGAGAGGCCGCGGTGGCTGCGGCCAGAGAAATGCTCTTCGCTAATTAATTACGTTAGCTTGAAAATACAAATCAATTAATAAATGCATTAGAGCCTGGTGATTTAACTGGAGATGGAAGCAGCAGGGTGAAGCAGTGCCCATAACAACAGACAACTGACACTGGTAGCACTGGGTCAGAGGCAGGAGCCTCCTGCCCTGAACCCAACCCTTCTCCACGCAGCATCCTCCCCGAATTATCACTGTCTGCTCTGGAATCAACCCAGGACTGGGGTCCCCACCCTCAGCCCCCAGCCTGGCACGAGGGAAAGGCTCCAATCCCTCTGCATCTGGCACTGCCATAGCTGGACAAAGTGAACTCACGCTTGGGCAAAGGGGCTATGCTCAGAGTCTGCAAAAATAAAATGAGTAAGTAATTGATTTCTGAGCCAAATAAATAGAGAGCTCCTTGTTCTCAGCAGCTCAGCCCTAAGACATATAAAATCAACCCTGTCACTCCCACCCTGCTCCCATCATGGAGCTGGCAAGTTTCAGGGCACGATGGATGTCCCAACAGCATCACATGCACACGCTCCCCCCTCAACTCAGGGAAGCAAACTCCAGCCAAAACTAGTGTAATTTGGCAAACAAAGCTGATTTCAAACAGATTTCAGGATGGAAAGAGATGAGAGGTGCTGCCACATGGGGATGGCATGGGGACCTCCCC
Organism: Corythornis vintsioides; assembly: GCA_025447755.1. Lineage (NCBI taxonomy): Eukaryota > Metazoa > Chordata > Aves > Coraciiformes > Alcedinidae > Corythornis > Corythornis vintsioides. Next base: position 40,454 of record JAOEGS010018780.1, read on the forward strand.
ATGGTGTCCCTGCCATGGCACCCCGCTGCTGTCACATCCCCTCCTGAACCCCCCAGTGATGCCAGCACAGATGCCAGTGGCATCCACAGGCCAGCCCGTGACTGAGGGCTGCTCATTTGACCCACAGTGTTATGTTGCAGGACAGAGGATTCATCCACAGCCTCAGCTGCACGATGAGGCTCTTCACTTAAGAGTGTGGGCTTTCTGCCTTCAATAAATTCTGATTTATGGATCTGGGATGAACGGCTCTGAGATACAAACTCCCTTCTCTACCACAGATTAAATAGAAACATGCTGTGTGGATCCAGTCTTCAGCCCCAGCCCAGCCATCCAGCAGAGCTCCAGGGGATCACGATGATCCAACCCACACCAGGACTCCCCAGCACTCTCTCCAAGCCCTGCAGCAAGGACACACCTGTTCTCCAGGGGTTTGGCCACAGCTGCTCCCTCAGAAGGTTACCACTCAGCCCTGCCCACGCAGAGCACAAAGCTGTGCCCATCATCATCCTCCCCACGGCCCTGGCTTGAACTCTCTGCAGTGGTAGGGCCAGGACAGAGGGATGCTCCCACAGATCTATGATTCAGAAGATCCCCATATCCCAGGGGCTGCTCTTTGCTCACCAGAGACCTGGAGCTGAGGGAGGGCAGAAAATCCCTCTTAAAAATCAATTAAAAAAAAAAAAAAAAAAAGGAGCTGAAGCACCACTGGTGTTTATGACGGGAAGGAGCTGGGTTCTTTTTTCTGCTCTGAATCCAAAGCAAATCGATCTCCCTCAGCCTGGGGTGGGAAGATGAGGATGACTCAGCCAGCAGAACAGCACTAAGCTCTCCTTCCTCCGCTGTGGCTGGGGAGCACACACACACACACACACACACACACACACACACACACACACACACGTTCAGAAGGAAAAAATACATCCCTTCCTTCTATTTTCCTCTAAGAGTTCACCAAAGGATTATTTTAAACAACCTGTACCTGCCTTTTCATGGAAAAGCTCCCAGCACTGAGCCACCCAGGCAGCTCCAGCTGAAGGTGTTTCCAACCCCTACGCAGATGATGGGCAGAGGGGCAGTGCTGGGGCTCTCCCCCAGAGAACAACCCCAGAAAGCACACCAGAAAAACAAAAATCCTGACACTGGGCATAAAAAGAGGGATGTTTTGCACTGGGATCTTGTGCCTGGCAGCAATGCACCTGCCTGGGCATGGCCAGTGCCCCCCAGCCTGGCATGGCTGTGACTCGGAGCACACTGAGAGGTTTTCTCTGCAGCTGGTGATAAGAGTCAAGTTTAATGGGTCAAAAAAAAAAAAAGTAATTCTACAAATGACATCATCCTGGGATGTGTTGGGGAAGGGGGAGGGGGAGCAGTCCCCGTTTGCCAACTGGAGAGAGACTCCCGTGGCAGAAAGAGCCTAATAAATAATTTAGTGATGATTTTAAATCCGAGCATCTCTCGTGGTCACAGCAAATTCCATCCACCCCCTGGCAGGGGAAGCAGCAGGGCCACAGCCAGAGCCCCTCGGACAAAGGGGGAACAGCCCATGGGTGGGGAAGGAGCTCAGCAGCGTCGTGATGCCCCGTGATTGGGAATTCTGTGCCATCTCCCACCCCCTTCCCGGGCGGGTTTCGCACCATCTGCTGCCACAGATACAACTCTGGGCTTTGGAGAGAATGGATGGCAGCTTTGCTCCCTCTCTCCAGATGCCCTGGGGAGCTGAGTTATCGAGGAGCAGCACACGGCCCCCGAGGGCGTCACCCGCTCTGCTCGCACCAGGAGGGCAGAACTGGGGCCCGGGAGGGACCAGAGCTCTGCTGTTACCTACAGACACACAGATGGCCATAAATCTGCTCCAGCTTTAGGACTTGTAGGTAACATGGTTTAAAAAAGAATAAAATAACATAAGAGACTCAGCTTAAGCTTGCAAAGAACGGAGAGGAGATACCACCGAGGCTTTACAAAGAAAGAATAAACCAAAATAAAAGATCTTATTCTGCAAATCTGGGTGTCAAACGCCTCTGCTGCCTCTGTCTTGCCCTGCTGCCCTGGTCCCCATCACCCCAGGCTGGGGGTGCTCCTCACACCTCCCTCGCTGCAGCTGCCAGGCTTGGCTCCTGCTCTGGGTGCTGGGGCTGTTCCAGTCCCACCAACCCTGCTGCTTCCACAGCCTACTAGAGAATCAGGGAGAAGAAGCCCAAACTGGGATTTCTGCTTGGATGCTACAGCTACTCTGCAACTAAACCTGGAGGAAGGAATTCCTTTTGCAGGCTCTGAAGGGGAGGACAGCACCACTTCCCTGGGTCCTGCTCAGGCCAGGAACACCCATTTTTCCATCTGAACATAAGGGAAAACTTCTTTGAGAGTGATGGAGGCCTGTTCCAGGCTGCCCAGAGAGGTTGTGGAATCTCCTTCTCTGGAGAGATCCCAAACCCAACTGGACACTGCACTGCTGGGCTCTGGGTGACCCTGCTGGAGCAGGAGGGTGGCACCAGATGATCCCCAGAGGGGATCCAACCCCCACTGTGCTGGGATTCTGGGATTCTATTTCTGTGCTGAGCAGCAAGCCAAGGGAAAAACAACCATGAGCTCAGCAATCACCCACCCAGGCAGGCTGAGAGCTGTTTGCCCCACGTAGCAGGATAAAATAAAGCCCTTGTTCAGAAGATCCCACCAGGAGGGATGTTCCATGATTGACAGGATGTCTCAGCAGCTAACTCATTACACAGGCTCAGCTTGAAACCAAAAGTCATTTCACTCCAGCTGCACCCATGTGAAAGGCAGAAAAAGACTCTTTAATTGGGGTTATTTATCCAGCACCTCTCCCCGTGCACACTGGGATTCCTGGTGCACACAACTGCCCCAGCCCTGGCGAGGGGTCTCCCACCCAGCCCTACATCCCTCACCTCATGCCCCAGCCACAAAGCTCAGCTGGGCACCCTGGGCATCACTGGGTGGTGTTGGGATCCAGCAGGCAGACTGGAGGCAGGGAAGCTGCTTCAAAGCTATTCTCCCTTCCAAGGAAACAGGCAGATGAAGGGAGGAGGGAAGGGGGATGCTCTGCAAATGAGGTCCCCTCCCCAGGAACAGCACCAGCAGGAGCTCCCTCTCTTTAGATGCTGAAGAATTCAAATTAAGTAGAGCCACTGCAAAAGTGCATCTCATCACTTCTGCCTCTCCCAGAGCATTTTCCCTTCAAATATGTAAAAAAAAAAAAACCAACCCTGGAACCACTTGGCATCTCCCAGTGCAAGCCTGGGTACCATTTCTCCTGGGGTGGGGGTCCCCAGCACTGTTCCCCAGGGAGTAATTTGAACCCATGGTCCCCCTCAGTACTGGGAGTGACAGACCAGATCCCAGCACCCCCAGATCTCCCAGTCACATAAACAGGATTGAGGTGCACTTGTGGGGGGAACGTTCTGCCCTAGTGAGTGTTGTGGGCTCGGTGCCACCTCCCAGCACAGGGACCAACGCTTGGCACATCTCAAACTGTCCACTTCTGTCCCACAACACCCACCCAGCACCATGCTGCTTTAAAGAGCAATTAGAGTGGAAACCCACCAGCCCAACTGGTTTAAAGAGCAATTATAGTGCAAACGTGGCTTTTATCTGAACAATCAATACCCGTATCTGGGAAAGCTTCCTGGCAGGGAGGGGAGGGGGAATAAAGCATTGATTTTTAGTGAAAAGGCATATTCCATCATCCTGTGCCATATACCACGTGGAAAAAGGATAAAAGAGAGGCCTGGACACAAACTGTCTCAGGACACAGTGAACTGGAATGAAAATGTGTTGCAATTGAAATCAGATGGGAAAGAAATCACCAGCACAAATCACATCAGCACCAGTGATTAGGGGAAAATGAACCCACTGCCTTCAGAAGGAAAAAAGATTCCTGTCCTGCTGCTCCTGAGGAGTATCAGCTCTGTCCCAGCAGCTTTCCTGGGTGCTCAGCTGTGAGTTAAACTGGAGCCAAACTGGTCAGCCAAACTGGGCTCAGCCTCTTCTGGCAGCAGGGGTGCTGGAGACCTCACCAAGAGTTCCCAGCCCCAACCCACCAGCTCCAAATCACAGACAAGACCAAAGCCTTAATTTATCTAGATTTTTGGGGGTGCAGGCTCAGTTCCACAAAAGCATTTGAGCCCCTGAGCACCCACTTGTCCCAGGCAGGACATGGTAAGGGACCAGCCCACCAATCTCTCAGCAGCTCAGCACCCATTTGAGCAGCCTTGCAAGGACAGGAATCCCTGCACTGGCTTTTCAATGCTTTTAGGCAATAAAAAGATGGTTTGTGGTGTTCCCCCACACCCCAGTTTGTTCTCAGAGAAGAAGCTTGTGCTTGCTTAGAGCAGACTTGAAGCAGAAGCAGGATGCTCCCAGCACAACCCAACCACCACCAACACACCAAGGAGGAAAGATCCCAAAGCAGAATGGACTTTACTGAATGGCTCCTTTGATGGGCACGTTGCAGAGAAGGCACCAGGTCACCAGAACCACCCAGCAAATTACCCTGATGACTTATACATGGCTATACACACGTGTGCACACACACAAACATATCTCTCTGTCTCCAAAATGGGTCAAACTGCCCTGCAGAGCTGCCTGGGGACCACTCCAGCACCCCCTCTCCTCACTGTCTTTTGGGAATGCTCCCACTCCCAGCCTACCCACTGCAAACTTCATCTCATAGCCCTTCACCACTCCAAGCCCTGATAACCCAGCCAGGCTGGGGCTTTTTACACACTTCATTACCCTTAAAATGTTAGTTTGGATCTGGGAAACAGCCTATTTATTTTTTTTTTTATATGCCTTTTATTCCCTTTCCTCAGAGGAACTGACACCAGCCTGCCTACACCTCACAGTGTGTGCCTTGCCATCACTCCTCAGCTCACACTGCTGCCCTAACACTGCTCCCCATTTTCATTTCCCTCTTCCAAAGCATCCTCAGGGTGACTAGAAATTAGTCCCATCCTCGTTCAACTGGAGAACTATAGCTGGAAAGCAAAGGAATTACCACACTTACAGAATGAGGCCAAAACAACCACCCCACCAGAGGCAACGACACCAACTGTTACTTCAATTCAATAAACCTTGAAATTTAAGGTTTTTCGCCTGAGTGCAGCTGCAGTGGAGGGTGTTTCTCCCGAGCATCACTTGTGCTAATCCTCTTCCAGCCTGGAACTGGGCTGAGACAGGATCTCAACCCTCCAGCCAGCTCCTGAGCTGCAGAACAACTGCTCCAGGAAGGCAGGGGTTTGGTGCCCCAGGGAACATCTCCAGAGATGTGTGTTGTGTGTTTTTCCACCCACCACCTTCCTAGATCAGCAGAGTTCTTACTAGAGGAGCAATCACAGCAGCAATGCCCATTCCTGCACACACGTCCCTGACCCCAGCACCATCATCACCCCCAGGCACAGGGCAGGAGCCACCAGAGCCACCTGCATCAATAGGCTGAGGACTGGAACGAGCTGAGTAACCTGCTTTGTACAGCTGCAGCACAAAAAGACTCAACAGCTTGTCAGGTGTAGCCAGGAAATTAAAGCTCCTTGATAATATTGCAGAGAGTTAACGAGGCTCAATTTGGGAAATGACTGCTCTGATTAACAGCCCCGAGCACAGAAAGCCTCTCTTGGCAGTGCCTGACAGAGCTGATTTCAGAGTGTGGGTCCCAAACGGAACCTCACTCAACAGACTTTAATAAGCCTCAGAGATTAACCACCCACCCTGAAAGGCAAGGAGCAGGGAGCAGAGCAGCAAGCACAGGGAGCATGGTGCTACCAGCACCCACAGTCCCATGGGCTGGGTGTGCAGGTCTGAGGAGGTGTCCCCAGGAAACCTGCTCCAGCAGCATGAAGACGACACTTGCTCATCCACCAGGTGAGAACCCTGCTGGGTTACAGACCCACCCAGTTCTCTTTGCCTGGAACTAACACTAACTTCATTTTTTACAGGCAAAATGCCAGGCTAGACCCTACAGCAAACAGCAGACCTTGTGCTCGTGCTGTTAAACCCATGTCTCTGTTGACTGCAGCAGGATCAGAGGGAAAAGCCACTCCAAAGACAAGAGCCCTCCCATTTCTCAGGTAGCATCTGTCCCCTCCTGCATGCACAGCACACCCTCCACCTCCAGACCCTGCAGGGCTCAGCTCAACCCTCTGGTGATGCCCTCAGTGCTGGTGTGCAGAGAGGGCCCAGGGAGCTAATTCTGCTTCGGCTTCTCCCACCCACACTGGAAAACCTCAAACGCCACCCGTGGGTCCCAGGGAAGGGTAAGATGGAAACCAGGCTGCTGCTTTCTTGCAACTCTGCCAATTGAACTGAATGAAACTGAGAGGCCACATTTCATTTAGGAGGACACTGGATGAAGCCCAGGAAAGGAGGACACGTGTCAAGAAGCAGCCCTGGAAGACAATGGTTGCAAAGACCAGCAGGGAGTGGCAGGAGGTGCCAAGAGCACATTTCACAGGAGCAGATGTCCTCTGCAGAGAGGGATGGCTCCTTCCTCTTGGCACAGAGCTTCTCCCTGGCCAATCTGTGGTGAAAGCAGCAAGTGTGGAGGCAGCTCATGGCTCTCTGGGCAGCCAGAGCAGCTGTCCACACTCGCCAGCAGCTCCCACGCTCCTTCCAGAGCTCTTCAGCTGAGAGGGAAGCAAAGGACAAAGGCACCAAATGTCTCGCCAGGTTCACCCCAAGGAGCTGTTCTGCATGGGCCCCCAGCCTCTGACAGCCTTCCAACTCTGGAATTCTCTTCAGAGGGCCTGACAAGCTTCCAATTCCAACCCCAGACTCTTCCTCCTCCTCCTCAAAGGGCAGCTGAACCTACAGACCTACCAGTAACTCGTGAGTGTCTTGAAGAATTCACAGAATCCCAGCATCATGGGGGTTGGATCCCCTCTGGAGATCATCTGGTGCCACCCACCTGCCCTAGCAGGGTCACCCAGAGCAGGGCTCAGCAGTGCAGTGTCCAGGGGGGTTTGGGATCTCTCCAGAGAAGGAGACTCCACAACCTCTCTGGGAAGCCTGGGCCAGGCTCTGACACCCTCACAGCAAGGAATTCCACCCGAGGAATTTGGAAGTCATTTTGCTGGTGCAGCTCCAGCCTGGTTCTCCTCCTCCTCCAACCTATTAGTAATAACATAAGCACCAGGATGTGTGAAAACAGGCTCTGCTCCTCCAACAAGGTGGAAATGAGCAGCAACAGCAAACAGATGGGATACAATAGGAAGATCCCCATCCCTAGAGCCCTCAGAGAAGGAGGGGGACAGTCCTGACACACAGCACCAGTCACCCAGACCCAGGGCTCTCTTCTGGTGGGTCATAAGTTGACATTTCCTTGGGAATCAGCTTGTTTGGAGTTGGAAATCTTAATGACTTACACCCAGAGCAACCTGCTGAACCGGGTGGTTTATTTACTGCAGGCTGTGAGAAGTGTAGGAGTGCAGAACCAGATCCCCTGCAAATACAAGCAAGGCATTTCTGTGTGCCTCTGGGAAAGCAGAAGAAAGGAAGATGCTTTTACACCTCAACAATACCAACCTAGAGGCAAAAGAGAACAAACTTCTAGGCTGCTTTTAGCCCTATAAAAAGACAGAATTCCTCATCTGAGAAGAAAGGCTGTGACTAGAAGTCTGGGGGCACAGATCCCTGTGTGAAGGAGGCGTTTCATCAGCTTATGAGGGATTATGTGCTCCAATTTGATGTATTTTTTTCTGAGGCTCTGTGCATACAAATTCACATTTAGTCATCACTATAAAAACCAACCACGGAACCCAGCCTGACAAGGATGGTCAATAACCATCTGAAAAGCTCCAGAAAGGGGCACTGGGTTGTTTTTAAATCAATACAGGCATTGCCAGAGGCGTTCAGCACCGAGGCCACCCATTAGAACTCCAAACAAATTGATGCCTCTTGAAAGCAGCAGTTTTTCCAGACCAAGCACGTCCAGGTTACTACAGATACAGCTGGAACCACCAGAAAACAGGGAGCATCCCACCCTGCACAGAAGCAGCCCCCTGTCATGGGCCTTGCAATGACTTCATGGCCCTTGGGGATGCAGACAGAGTTCACCCTGATGGATCACAACAGGTTTCATGGCCATACATCATCCCTATACATTTCTATACATCATCCCTCCTTCCCTGCCTCTGCTCAGAAGGAGGGAATGAGGGGGAACAGCAGCAGGCTGCTCGTGCTCTCATGAGGAGAAGTGGCTGTTTCTATGGGAAAGTCCTTGGCACTGAGGGACAGACACAGGTCAGGGCAGCCTGAAAAGCTGGGATAAGGTTGGGCTTTCAAAAAGGGCATTTTTTTGGCTGTGAGGACACAATCAAAGACAAACCAAACCTATACACACCAGTACTGACCCCATAACTCACACCCTCTCTTCAGACACCATTTCCAACACCAGTCTCCTTTCTCCATTCCTAAACCCACCTGGATTTCCTTACTGAACATTTCCCTGGGAACACCATGGCACTGCTTCCTAAACCACATCCCACCAAAAGTCACTCGAGTCATTAAAACAAACCCTGATTCCCTTTAATAATCCTAGAATCCTGGCAATGTCTGGGTTGAAAGGGAGCTCCAGAGCTCATCCAGCCCAACCCCTGCTGAGAGCAGGGACATCTCAACTAGAGCAGGGTGCTCAGAGCCTCCTCAAGCCCCACCTGGAATGTCTCCAGGAATGGGGCCTCTGGGCAACCTGTTCCAATGTCCACCATGGCTGGGAAAAAACTTCTGCCTTAGTTCTCATCTCAATCCACTCCTTTCTCACTTAAACCATTGCTCCTTGTGCTTTCACTCCAGGCCTTTGCAAACAGCCCCTCTCCAGGCTTTGGAGCAGCTCCCTTCAGGATCTGTAAGGTGGTGAGTCTGGGATGGACAAGGAGCCAACAGAGATGCTGGAGGGCAGCTGGGTACTTCAGTAGCTGTTGATTTGCAGGTTGGGGCAGCAGCCAGCTCAGGGACTTTGACTCATAACTGGAGGTGTTTAAGGTGTGTTTGGATGTGGGTTTGAGGGACATGGTTTAGGGGTGAACTTTGTAGAGCAGGGTTAATGGTTGGACTGGATGATCCCAAGAGTCTTTCCCAACCTGAATGACTCTCTTATTCCAACTCCCCAGCTGTGACCACCATGGAGGATGCTCCCAGCTGAGCACCACGGTGCCATCTGGCATTTGACAGCCACACTGCTGTAAACTCCCCTGCACCAGCATGCCTGGAAAGCCAGTCCTTGGACACAGCAGCTCCAGTCCTTGGACACAGCAGCTCCTCCAGCTGGGACAGAGCAGTGAGGATGCCACAGCGAGAGGGGAGGAGGCTGCTGGGGAACATCACCACCCTCCCTCCCCTCTCCACTGTCTGATTTGCAGCGACAGGAATAATTTGGTGAGGAATTGCTGTGTCCTGCTCTTAAATATACAGCGAGGAGGAGCCCGAGCTGCAGCTCAGGTTTCCAGGCAGATGCTCCATGTAAATCCTTTCTGAGAACTATCCAAGGACGCGGCGCTCGGAGCCACCACCCGAGGGGTCGAGCCTGGTCCTGCAGCCCCTGCTGACCCCACCACGAGTGCCCCCTGGGTTTGCCAGCTGCAAACTCCAGCAGGCTCCCTCGGGCCCTACCAGCACCTGGGGAGTGATGGGAAATGGAGATGCCAGGAATGGGGAAGAACAAAGCACCCAACGTGATGCTGACTGGGCAGGGGAAAGCAAAATAAGTTGGGTTTTCTTTCTTCCAAGAGAGCTGGATCCAGCTGCTGCTTTTCCTTCACCTTCCTCCCTAAAGCTCCAAACCAAACCTTTTCTTGACCAGTATGGCTACAAGGATCCCACCAGCCCAGTGTGGCCACAGGGTCACTTCAGGTGCCAGCCTCTCACACTGCCACACTCACCACTTGTTGACATCTCCACCAGCAAAGTCCCCCCACGTTTCTCCAGCTACCTCCACACCTTCTCCAGCCACCTCCACACCATCTGCCCTGCTCCTCACCACCATCCCCAGGCAGTACAGACAACTGCAGTGGGTGAGCTTTGGGATTTGGTTTTGTTTTCCCAGCTTTGGGGATTAAAAACCATGTAAATAGGAAGGAAGGGTCAATGATTCAAGAGTGATTAAGTCTGAAATATTCCACTTAGTGCTCATTAGACTTTGCAAACGCCCATTATGTTGCCAAAGCGTTCCCCAGAGCACAGCCAAGCAGTACCCAGAGGTGGGGAAAGCTGCTTTCTTGGAGGGCTGGATGTATCTTGTGAAAACACCAACTTGGTTTCAGTAAACAAAACAAAAAATATATATAAAAAAATAAAACAGCATGAGACAATAAAAGAATTAATGTATTGCAGGCTCCTAACACCATTTCCCCAGAGAGAGCAAAAAAAAACAAAAAAACCCACAACAGTCCAATGGAAATTTTCTATTCTCAAAACCATTTGCAACGTTACTGTTTGCAGCCAGGCAAAGATGAGAACACAAAACTTATGTGCTTTTTGTTGTTGTTTCCTGAAGAATACAATTAAACTGTGCCTGGGATGTAAAGTTTTCACCCCACAAATATACAGAAAACCTCACCCCAGCCCCACAGCCTGCAGGGCTGGAGCAGCTTCAGGATTCCACCTGCCCCAGCAGCTAAAAGACTAGAAGGACCCAGTGCCTGTGGAGTCTTAACACAAAACTTCCCTCAGTCACTTGAAATACGAGCTTGGGACTTTTCCATATTCCTGAAAAACTCCTTTGGATTTGAAACACTTTGGGGAAACACGTAATTAAGCAATGCAGTTAAATAATGAAGCCTGATTTAAGATTCTTTGTAAGAAGAAGGATCATTTCTCCCTCCCAATCTGCTCCCAATTGCACTCCAGTAAAACACTACTTCAGCTTCCCTCCAACCAAGGAAAAGAAGAGGAGCAATAACCTTAATTAACTAAATTGCATTTCATTTGTCTACTGAAAAGCTGGTAATTAGAGGAATAGAAAATTAAGTTGTCTTAGAGGATGTATCTCCTCAAAGATGGGTGCAAGGGTGGTCACCACCCATCCCATAGACACACCCTGGACCTGGGGGAGACTCACAGGGTTCCATCAACTTCTTTAAGAAGTTTATTCTTTAAAAGAAGAAACAACTCCCTGGAAGGAGGTTGGAGCCAGGGAGGGTCAGGCTCTTCTCTCAAGGAACAGGACAAGAGGAACTGGCTTCAAGTTGTCCCAGGGGAGGTTGAGGTTGGAGCTGAGGAACAATATCTTCCCCTCCAGGGCTGTCCAGGGCAGGGGTGGAGTCCCTGTGACCCCTGAAGGGGTTTCCAAGCCCCCCATGGAGCTGTGGTGTTGAGGGACAGGGGTCAGTGGTGCCCTGGCAATGCTGGGGAACAGTTGGACTCCGTGATCTCAAAGGTCTCTTCCAACCCAAACAAGTCTATGATTCTAAAATCCATTTAAGGAGAGGCAATAGCTGCCAACGAGACATTTTATTCCACGCTTTGGCAGCTACAATTCTATTAACCTCCACAACAAGGAGTGACAGCACGACTGCCAGTCCTAGACTATAATTAGGGAGGGCCACCAAGGGTGAGTGTCACGGGGCACCTTCAACATGGCACATCTCAGCAAGGCCAAGGGGCAGCACACACTGTGCCCACACTGAAAATAAACTTCTCTCTAGCTGGCCTGATGATTTCATTTCCCTGGTGAATTAAATAGCTAATTATCAATAATTCATAGGCACAGACAGACGTGCAAGTGGTTTTGAGAACTAAAGGAGAAACCAGGCAGGAATGATTCTTGGGAGGAAGAGCCAGCAGACAGACAAGACCCAGCAAGGGAAGAGAAGGTGTCAAAACCCCATCCAATTTCAATCACATACGTGACAGCCTAGGTGCCAGCTTAAGAGGGGCAGTGTCCCCAGGCACTCTGCAGTTGGTATATGACAGGATGCTTGCCTGGATGGAGCCCAGCTCTACCTATCCGGATGGACAACTCGCTCCCGTAGTCCAGCTGATGGGCAGCTTCGTGCTCAGATTTTTCTTTGGTGGCCCGTTGGTGGCAGCTGAAGGCAAAGGCTGCGTGGGGAGGCCCGCTGAAGCCCTGCAAGGCAAGGGAGAAGTTTAAAGGTGTTGCCCCATGTCTCCCCTTCGAGCTTCTCCCAGCCCAAACCTCAAGGAACGCTCTGGTTTTTCTGTGTGGTTGGGAAGCCGATCAGGGAAGGTGTCACAGTAGCTTCTCACGGCTGCCTGGGGACCTGTCTTTGGGTTCCCCTCTCTCTACAGGCTGCCCAGTTGTTCAGATTTAAAGGTGTGTTTCCAGCAGGAATGTTGAGAACAGAGTTGACAAGAGGTGTGGGGTGAGAAGGGTGGAGCTACAGGGGGAAGGCCAAAATTCAGCTGTGTTAGCAGCAAGAAACACAACTCCATAAACACAGCTCTCTCCAAAGTCAACCTGGAGACCACCAGGAGTCACCTTCTCTGGATACTTCCCAAACCCCTCTGGGTGTGTTCTGGTGTGACACGCCCCGGGTGACCCTGCTCTGGCAGAGGGGTTAGACTCTACAGTCTCCAGAGGTCCCTTCCAACCCCCACAATTCCATGATTCTCTGATTCAGTGGGTCGAGTTGCTGGGTTGTCCTCTGCAGGAGTTTCATTTGCAGTAGGGCATCATTTCCCCAGCAGAGATGGAGTTTGCAAGGGAAGTAGCTCGTTCAAAACCCCACATGAGCATCAAGTGAGACGCTACATTCACCACCACCACCCGCTGTTAATTCAGTGGGACTCGTCCAGAATTCCTGATGAAACTTTGGACTCTACTTGGAATAGATTCCTACACCATTTGTAACCTCCAGCAAGCAGAGAGGGGCAGCCAAAACCAACACGGTCCAGCTCTGTGTAAAGTCTGCAGAGAGCCCCAAGCAAGAGGGACCAGGCTGCTCCCAGGAGCAACTCCTGCCAACCTGGACTCGACTCACAAAAGCCAGACACAACCCAAGGTTACGCCAGAGTCTTTTCTGCCTTGGCCAACAAAAACCTGGCAGATGCCATTTCTGCCTTTCCCCCACACGTGGCAGGAAGGTCAGTGTCTCTGGATGTCCCCAGGCTGCTCAAACCCCCCCAGACAGAGCTAAAAACCACAAAGTTAGAGGCACAACCACACCGTGTAACCAGCTCTACCAAAACACCAGCACCCCGAGTCCTCATCTCCTCACAGGGCTGGGAACCACCCCAGGAGCATCCTCAAGGTGGGATTGCCCTGGCTGCACCCGGGGTCACAGCCAGGGGATTGATGGCAGCAGAGTCACCCGACAGCCAGGGATGGTAACGAGAGACTTCACGGGTAGGGTCACGTTAGACACAGATAAAGGTTAAAGATGAATAACTCAATTGTCTCTTCTCCCTTCATTTGCATAATACAGTCTGACCGGCGCTGTTAATACTAATCACATCTTTGCTACCTGCTCCCTGCTGCAGTTTAATCAGGTGCCTTCACCTCCGTTAACCCAGCACTGACAGGGTGAGGTGCTCGTGGTTAAATCCCCCCCGGGAAGAAGGGAAACCCACCCCCCTGGAAGCCACCAGCAGCTCTGCACCTCATCTCAAGGGCAATAGCTGGAAGGTCAGGTAGAAACACAAGTGTTTTCTAGCAAAACCTGGGTGGTGTGACACAGGGAGGAAGGTCGGGAGCTTCAGCACCACGACCTGACTTGGATAAGGCTGGAAGAGACCAAGAATGGAAGCTCACGGGCTCAACCTGCTGCTGGCTCTTCTGCAGCGTGGTCTCCCCATATCCCAGGGCGAGTCCGGTCTTGCTGAAGCTTCAGTGGTTTTCACCTCTGGAAAGCGAGTAGCATCACTACCTGGAAAACACCAACCCAAAGAGAAGCGAGGCTGGGAATTTGAAGCCACAGGAGTAAAGCCTCAACCCTCTGAGAGCACAGGAAGGTTCTGCAAGCCTTGCAAGGGGTTTTCCAGCCCTGTTCCAGCCACCAGCTGCCTCCCACTTGCTGCTGCTCTCGCCTTGGACCTGGGGAACTCCAGGGCTCACAGAGCAGCCACTCCTTCCACAGGGCTCCTACCAGCACGTTGGTTAAATGAGCTACAAACCCCACGATGCAGGTGTTGCCACCACTCTGTTTACAGCTTTTCCTCAGCCCAAAGGCAGCAGCGAGACCCAGTCTCAGCAGAAGTGAGCTTAGGGCACAGCCAGAGCCTTGCAGGACTCTGCAAGCCACAAGAAGCCCAGAAAGGAAAATAAATCACTCAGAGGAGGAGCATGAGCAGGTTCTGCTCAGCCCTCTACCCCCAGTGCACAGCTACTGATGCAAACAAGCAAGGTCCTCACCATTCACCTCGAGGTCTGACCTCAAGGTCTGTTTCCTGGGCCACACCAAACGTTTCTCAACCTGGTGCCCCCAAATCCACTCTCACTGGAGGCAAACCTGAAGGTGTTTCAGAAGCTTGGTGGGAAGGTGGGGTCACCTCCCCGTGGGTGACCCAAATAAGCATTGATGTTGGTGACCTTCAGTGGAGCACATGAGTCATTCCAGCTGTGACTGCTCCCAGTCATTCCAGCTGTGACTGCTGTCCCAGTCATTTCCATCAGGGCCCGGCACAAGTCCCTTAATTGGAATGTGTCAGTGGGTTAAAAAAGCATTAGAAGGAGAAGAGTCAACCCACGTTAATTAGTTCATGCCAGTAATTAGCGTTATCTGAAATAACTGTGGGGGCAGATTGTTTCCAGGAGCGAGAGGCGTGGATGGGAAGATCTTGGGAGGAAAACTATTCTGGGATGTGGGAGCCCCCACTCGTGAGGGTCACTAGATTGTCACAGCCCCTCGTGCAAAAGCAGACAAGAAAAGAAAAAAAATAATCATCTTTTTCAGCCAGAGGAGCTGAACTCCACTCAGAGAGGGCAGATCCTGCTTTTGTCACCCAAAAGTGGCAGCAAAGCTGAATTAATCTGTGTCCCTCTCCTGCCAGCTGCTGCCACCAACCTGGTGCCCGTGGCATCGCCCTGGCATTGCTGGGACAAGGGGTGAGACAGGGAGGAGGATGCAGCTGCTGCTTCTGGCCAAAGCAAGTGCTCCAGGCGGTGTCCTGCTGCCCAGCCAGCCTCTTGAACTGGCTGAACTGAACCTGATCTTAAAGACAACTGAAGAGTGAAATCTCTGAGCAATAATCTGCTCTCCTCCCGCCCCAAGCAATGATGGAGAATAAATTAATAAAGAAATCAGGATGACAAAAGCTGATGGTCTGGCTTGCAGCCCCAGTGCCACATCTGGAGGTGCCTGGGCAGGTCGGTGACGCCGCTCTCTGTGCAATATCTTCCTGGCTTTAACCCAGCAAGCACTCTCTGCAAAGCCACGGGAAACAAAGACCATAATGCATCAACTAAAAAAGGCCAAAAGCACCTCGACAGGGAAGTGCAATCGAATAAATTTTACTACCTTATTAAAAAAAAAAAAAGATGAAAAATGCTCCTCACTTGTCCAGGAGCTGAGGCAGAGACAATAAGAGGCAATAACAAGTGCTGATGGTGCCCAGAGGCTCCCATTTCACACTTATTAAAAGAGAACCAGTGATAACAGATCAGAGACCAGAAAGCCATAAGAGAAAAGAAGGGTGGGGAGCAAGGAGAGACGCTGCACATCCCCAGCTCGTGTTTCTGCAGCCCCCTCCCCGGCCCCCCGGCGAGCTTGCGGCGAGCTCTGCGCGTCAGCCGCTCGCTCGGCTTCGCTGCTTCTTCTGCACGTCTGCACGGAGCCCGGCTCCTCTGGGGACAGACAAAGGCTGTGCAGCAACAAAGCACTGAGCCCCTGGCTTTTCTGGGGTGGGTAAATGGATTTATGTTCAAAATGCTGAAATGGGACGGGCTAGGGAGAGAGCTCCCCTGGCTCACTTGGTCACCGCAGAGCGCCCGTTTGCATGCAGAACAAGGGGCTGGTTATTTTGTCACCTGAAATAAACACATCGAGGGCTCGACCCTCCCCAGGGAGCCTCTGCTGGTTACAAATCCCTGTGTCAGCATCACCTGGCTGTGACCCACCCATAGGTGCCCAGCACAGGGGGCTGCTCCTGTTCAAAGGATGTGGTGAGTTGTGCTCAAAAAATGGTCAGCCAGCTCCACATTCCTCCAGCACAGCATCCCCCTGCAAGAAAATGGGACTCCCCACCTCTCCTGGTGGAAAAAAAACACAGGTTTGGTCAATGCTGGGCTGGCACAAAGGGGTTACATTAAAAAGCACTTGAATTGCAGCTCCTCTAAGCCAGGACCAATTGCAACCCCCACTTGAAGCAGTAATATCCACAGCTCAAGTGCAACCCTAAATACTCCACATGATAAAATAAAGGCCATTCTGAGTGCTGAAGTGGGTGCAGCCCCACTGATGATTAACAGCACCCAAAAGGCAGCTCTGGGACACCAGCAAATCTCCCTTCTTTCTATCCCCACGGTGCCTGGCAGCCCCACACCCCAACACAGCTGCTCAAGGTCACAACTGGGTGCCACCAGCAACACCTAAAACCACTCTGACCAGACACCAAGCTCTCAAACTGGGAATAACCCCGGGACTGCTGCTACTCCTGCTGCCAGAGGAGCTGCTGGTACCTTCCCTGCCACAGCAGCAGAGCCCCGTGTAATGAAGATGGAAAGGCAGATTTGTTTTCCTTTGATAGTTTGAGACTCTCAGAGCATTCCAGGTACATCTCAGTTCATATTTGAATGTGGAAAATTTGAATAGGAGCATTTGAATGCTCCTAAGGGAGCAGCAGAGCTGGGCAGGGCAGACAGAAAGGCACCTTGGCAGCAATTTTCTGGGGGCATGAGCTGGGTCTGCTCTGTCTACCACCCCACAGATGGATTTCTGCTGGTTCACCTCTAGAGTTTAACTGCCTCAACTTCATAATCCTAAACCACGGCATGTGCAACCAGAGGCCGTGACCAGAATCATCCTCAGAAGCCTCAAAGGGCTGCCAAGTGCACAGAGAAGATGAGCCACACTGGAGAAGGCAGATGGAGAAGGCCAGCACACTGGAAGCATCACACGAGCACTCACACTGCTTGTGGACACGAGTATCCCAGGGTCTACAAATCCAACCCAAACCCTCATCCCAGCCAGGTTCCAAACACAACCCTGTCCCACCACACCACCAGCAACAGCAGAAGCTCCAGAGCTGAGTGCAGTGTTGGGTCAGCACTGCAGCTCTCACCAGCGAGGGGGCTGAGTGGGACTTGCTCCTGGGTGGGACTTGCTCCTGGGTAGGACTTGCTCCTGGGGAAATCCACCAGCACTGGCTCACTCACCAGGGAGGGGTGAGGTGACCCCAAGTCACAGTTTCAGCCTCTTGGCACCAAAAGATCGATCCAGCAGCTGCTTAATGCCAGATCTGCAGGGTGGGTGTCAAATGGAAGAGGCCAGTCTCTTCTCTGCAGTGCCCAGCAACAGGACAAGGAGCAATGGGGATGAACTGGAGCAGAGAAGGTGCCACCTCAACATGAGGAGAAACTTCCCAGTGAGGGTGCCAGAGCCTGGCCCAGGCTGCTCAGAGAGGCTGTGGAGTCTCCTCTGGAGACTTTCCAGCCCCACCTGGATCTGTTCCTGCCCTAGGTGCTCTGGCAGGGAGGGGGGTTGCACTCCACGATCTCCAGAGCTCCCTTCCAACCCCTCCCACTCAACGATTCTCTGAAACCCCATTTCCCAAGGAGGAAGGGACCCCAAGGACCTGATCCTGGCAGGGGATCAACACATCCCCAAAGCTGCAGCAGCAGGCATGGGGTGGGGGGTTGGGGAGGCCCGGGGGCTCCCCGCTTCCCACGCCAACCTTCTTCCATCTGGCTCCTCCAGCCCCACGTCCTCCCCCAGCCCAGCATGCAGCCTGTAGCTATGGCAGCACTGCTGGGGGAGTGGGGAAGGAAAAGGTTCAGCCAGAGATAACAACATGTCAGCATTTTGATGGCAGATCTGTGCCAGCAGCACCCAGTAGATCCCATCAGCCTTCGCTGGTCCTGCTGGTGGCAGACCCCAGAGCTTGCCCCTGAGCACTGCAAACAGGGCAGCCCAAGGGAGGGTTAGGGGTGGCTGGTTATGGGTTTATGTGTAACCAGTGTCAGATTCCTGCAAGGAGTATTCACTGCTAATTATCAGCCACTTGGATAACTCATAAATCTTTGGAAATTGCAGCTTTAATCATCAGCCTCTGCTGAGGGGGTTGAGGGATAAATCAGCTCCTTTCTGTGTCACCAGGAGGGTGGGGACAACCAGGGTGTCCCCGAGGAGCTGCCCCATCTGACAGCATCTGAGGGGAAAGCCCTGGCAACACCCCCTGAAACACCAAGGGGAGGAGGCAACGGCATCAAAACTCACCCCAAACCCTCAAACAACCCCAAATCCACCCTGCAGCAGGGAGGGAAAAAAGCATCCAGCCACAGGCACAGACCAATGCACCTTCTTGGCCCAAGCAGTGCTCATATTAACCCCCAAACCAGGGATTTTTCGCCTCCTTGGCACAGCCTGGGCTTTGTCCCTTTCCAGGAGGGAGGGCAGACAAAGTGGGAATGTTGCTGGCAGTGGGTCTGGGAAGGTGAGAGCTGCCAGGAGGAGGGGACAGCCACAAGTCCCAGGCTCTCTGGGAAAGCCAAGAGGTTTGTTACAAAACCTGCCCTTGTGCAACAGGCAGAAAGGAGGTCGCTTTTTGTAACTAGAACAAGAAACACGGGAATGTTTTTGCTGCTTTTGCCACGTAACCCTGAAAAAAAAACCACTAAAACCAATAACCAAACCCACACACACACACACAAAAAAGCAAACAAACACCTTGTTAAACCAACAGAACCCACCTCTGCAGCAGCAGGAGACAGGTTCCGTGTCACCAACCTCCTCGGAGAGACTTCAAATCCCCACCAGCAAGTTTATTTTTCCCTGGACTGGTTGCTCCAGGTGGAGCTTTGGAGCACACAAGTGCAAACCCAGTTTGGATGCACATCCTCTTCCAGCTGTCTGCTGGGAGGAAACTTGCCTGGTATGACCACATCCTAAAGGAGATATA